>CAUYLG010065588.1:0-53596 GCA_963573385.1 Cacajao melanocephalus
ATAAAGAAAATGTAGCACATATACACCATGGAATACTATACAGCTATAAAGAAGGATGAGTTCATGTCCTTTGCAGTGATATGGATGAAGCTGGAAACCATATTCTCAGCAAAATGACACAGAACAGAAAACCAAACACTGCATGTTCTCACTCATAAGTGGGTGTTAAACAATGAGAACACATGGACACCAGGAGAAGAATATCACAAATTGGGGCCTGTCAGGGAGTGGGGGGACCAGGGGTGGGATAGCAGGGGATGGGGGGATTGGGGAGGGCTAACTTTAGGAGAAATATCTAATGTAGATGACGAGGGTGATGGATGCAGAAAACCACCATGGCACATGTATACCTATGTAACAAACCTGCACATTCTGCGCATGTACTCCAGAACCTAAAGTATAATAAAATAAATAAATAAATAAATAATTTTAAATCGCCATTGATCACCTCCCAGAGATCTGCCTTTCTTCTCATCTTGAAAACCAGTTTTCCAAATAAAACCAAGTAAAGCATTCAGTGTCTTCTCCTCAGTTTGTATTTCATTTATCAGCTGACTCTAATATGAGATCTACTCCTAATACTGCATGCAATTGCTCTACTCTTGCTAAAAATGAAAAGTATCTCTATGTTGCCTAACCCATAGATGCTTTTCAGTCTTCACCTTATGTGACTTTCATATTAATTTCTTGAGACTTCTGTAATTAATTACCACAAACTGAGTGGCTTATAATGACAGAATTTATTCTCTCACAGTTCAAGAGGATAAAAGTCTGAAATCAAAGTGTCAGCTAGGTTGGGCCATTATGAAGGAAGGTTTCATTGAGGAAGAAACCTTTCTAATGCCTCTCTCCTAGCTTCTGGTTGTTCCCAACAATCCTTGGTGTTCTTTGGCTTGTAGGTACATCCCTTCAATTTCTGCCTGTGCCTTGGCTGCTTCTGTGTTTTTGCATGAACGCTTCTCTTCTTATAAGGATGACCATCATAAGATTACTGGCTACTGAAATCTTCTGACTTCACTGAAACTTGATTACATCTACAAAGATCCTATTTCCAAATAAGATCACATTCATAGGTATAGGGAGGTTGCAACTTGAATATATCTTTTTCAAGAATACAGTGTAACTCAATACAACTTTTTACTAACATTCAACAAATTTGAAGCTCTTCTAGACTTACACTATTCTTACTTTGTTTCTGGAACACTAAACTTACCTGGTTTTCTTCCTGAATATTTGACAGTCTCATTCAGGGATTCATTCTTCTGTATACAACCTCTATGTTTTGGAGATCTTCAAAATTCAACCCTGGGAATTCTCTTCTCCCTCTATATTCACTCCCTAAGAATTACATCTTTGGCAAAATTTGAAAAATTCTCACACTAGTATCCAGGTATTTCTTGAGTTTCAGGCTACTCTTTTCAATGCATATATATCCTCTCTATTCAATGATTAATGATATTGTTAAGACAATGTATCTAAAAGGAATCCTTAACTTTCTAACCAAATTTATTCTTTCTCATATCTTTGATTTCTCAATAAATTTAACTTTCATTCACTCAGATTTTCTTTAATGCTAGAAATCTTAAGTGGTTTACTTTTCCTTTCTGTTAGCCCCTTTCCCAGTCCATCATAATTAAGTACCAAGTTAGTTGTTTCCACCTTTAATATATATTTTAATTCCATTTATTTATTTCCATTTACCCTGGTATCAACCTAGTCTAAACCAAAAGCTTTTCTTCTTTGGAAGACTGAAAAGCCCTGTTAAATGTTCTTACTCTGTATTTTTATAACTATTTCTACAAGTCAGCTTAAACTTTGAAAACATATATCACAACATCAGAATAAAATTCCAAATCTTTTCCATAGTCTTCATAAAATGGCCCCTGCCAATTTTCCATACTCATTTCTCATCAGAATTTCTTAGACTTGTTCATTACATCTTGATCTCCTTCGGTCTTTCATAAATGCAAAGCATACCACATCCTTTACACATGCCCTGCAACATACTTTATCCTCATTCTTCATCTGTCTAACTTTCATTTCATGCTCAAGTTTTAACTAAAATATCACTTTCTTAGTGAGGACTTTTATAATCATGAAACTGCTACGCTTACAAAATTATGAGTTCTGTTATAAAACCTACTATATTTTTTCATGTTATCCAATACTTTTACTCAGAGTAAGTTTGTAGTTATATATTCGTATATTTTCAACTTCTAGTTTTCCTTGTACATCTCTGCCAGAGCTCTTAGGTGACCAGGTGTATTGTCAATGAGCAGTGGTATTTTTAAAGGAATCTTTATATTGAAGCAATAGGTCTCAAAAATGAGCTTAAA
Source organism: Cacajao melanocephalus (assembly GCA_963573385.1). Classification (NCBI taxonomy): domain Eukaryota; kingdom Metazoa; phylum Chordata; class Mammalia; order Primates; family Pitheciidae; genus Cacajao; species Cacajao melanocephalus. The sequence goes on from CAUYLG010065588.1 coordinate 2,337, forward strand.
AAATTCCATAAACCATGCTATAAATAGATGTGTTATCATCCAGGGTTTATTATTCCATATAGAGCACAGGCAGAACAGATTGAGCATAATTCTTAAAGGTTTTATGGTATTTGAAATGGTAAATGAGCACTGGCTTCAGCTTAAAGTCACCAGTTGCATTAGCCCCTAATAAAAGGGTCAGCTATCCTTTGAAGCTTTGAAACCAGGCATTGACTTCTCCTTTCTAGCTATAAAAGTCCTAGATAGCATCTTCTTCCAACAGAAAGCTGCTTCATTTACACCGACTATCTGTTATTTAGTATCACCCCCTTCATCGATGAGCTTAGCTAGATCTTCTGGATAACTTGCTGCAACTTCTAAATCAGAACTTGCTGCTTCACCTTACACTTTCATATTTTGGAAACAGTTTCTTTCCTTAAACCTCATAAACGAAGCTCTGCTGGGTTCTACCTTTCTTCTGCAGCTTCCTCATCTCTCTCAGCCTTCATAGAATTAGAGCAAGTTAGAGACTTGCTTTCAATTAGGCTTTGGTCTAAGGAAATACTGTGGCTGGTTAGAGAATCTATCCAGACCACTAAAACTTTCTCCAATGTCAGCAACAAAGCTGTTTCATTTTCTTATCATTTGTGTATTCACTGGAGAAGCCCTTTAAATTTCCTTCAGGAACTTTTCCTTTGCCTGTCTTGGTTTTCCACATGCCTTCCTCACTAAACTTAGTTATTTCTACCTTTTGATTTAAAGTGAGAGATGTGTGACTCTTTTTATTTTTAATTGAACACTTAGAGACTATATTAGGGTTGTTAATTGGCTAAATTTCAGTATTACTGTTTCTCAGAGAATACAGAGGCCCAAGGAGAGAAAGACAAGGGAATAACCAGTTGGTGGAGCAGTCAGAACACACACAAGTACGGATTAAGTTTACCATCTTATGCGGGCACAGTTCATGATGCCGCCAAACAATTACAACGTAACATCGAAGATCACGGATTACAGATCACCATAACAGAATAATAATTAAAAGTTTGAAATATATAAGAATTTCCTAATGTAAAACAGAGACACAAAGTTAGTGCATACTGTTAGAAAAATGGCACTGATACACTTGCTTAACACTGGGTTGCCAGAAAGCATCAATTCATAAAAAGTGCAGCACATTAAAATGAAGTATGCCTGTGTATTAGACATTTATAAATGTATTATTTTATTTTTTATTCTATATAAATATGTCATGTTTTAAAATTATAAATATTTTATAATTCCTTACTAGCAAATATCCATGTGAAAAGAAAATCAAAATTCTAAAAGTGACATAGTCCATAATTAAATATTTACAGATTTCTATGCATAATCTTTTTCTATTTCTGCCTAAAAAGCAAAATTTTGATTTAGTAGTAGATAAAACCAATGCATACCTTTTAAACATGTGATATCATATTTCCAATAGCATAGATTTAAAAAGAATAAGGGATTATTGCTATGTAAAAAGTAAAATATTACATTATCATATCTCTCTTTCAAGAAGACATTTGTCTGCACAGTCTCCATTGTTTGTCTTTAAAACATACTACAATTTAAGCTGTGTAAATGCATTGTGCTCAGTCTTTAACTGATGTCTTTTAAATTATAGCTATTATATGTTATTAACTATTATGTAAATATTTTCTTAAAAAAATATTTTTAACGTACCATGCCCATTGGTTTGTCAGTGTGATTAAAACATAGGAGGAGGAAGAGGAGGAGGAGGAGGAGGAAGACAAGAAGAAGAAGAAGAGAAGAAGAAGAAGAGAAGAAGGAGGAGGGGGAGGAGGAAGGGAAGAAAGGGAAGAAGAAGAAGGAGATAAAGAGGAGTAGAAGAAAAATAAGTTGTTATTTTTCTATTTGGTTGCTATATGTGAGCAAAGAAATTGATTAGGCATTTCTCTTTATTTAAGAGATATGTCAGTACATAGAGTCATAGTCAGCCCTCATTTAGTCTTTTCATTTGTGATACTCCATATTACATGAGAGCATATCCATCTGAATCTCTTTAATATTCATGATCCTCTCACCAGCCTGAGCAAAAGAACTAAAGCATTTGATAGCAATCTAAGGAACTTGATTAACAATGTACTAATCATCAGTACCATTGACCTGATTCAAAAATGTTTTTAATTCATCCATCACTTTTATAACTAAAGATGATTGCATTACTTTACCATTTTTTTATTTAAATAAAACCCCATGAGCTGAAAATATCAAGCTATTTCTACTAAATGTACCTTGCAACCAATTTAATTTATTTTTAAACTAAGTTCTAAAGTGACTCATAATAACCAATTAGCACTTGGACATAGAAAAGCAGAGCACAAGTGGTCTGTAGTAAAATCAATTCACTGACTTCAAATCACTAAATGTTAAATTGTGTCAAATAATTAATTTTGCAATAAATTATTATTATTGTTACAAAAATCCAACTAAAGGATATTACAAGGAATCATTATTCATATATCAAAATGCATTGAATGTAGAGTATGTACTATAATTACCTCCAATTGCTTATCATTCAAATGTTAATTCTAAGAATTTCATTTTTTTAGCCATAACACTTCCTTTTAATTATCAAAAACATTTCTAATGTATCATAAAAATATAATACTGAAATAATAAATTTAATAATTTCAAAGTATAAATATATACTAGACTATCACTTCTGGATTCAAATATTACTTATCATTATTAGGCTAATATAAGATTATATAGAGATCTAGAGGTGCAACAACTTGCCTGTTGTGCCCAAATGTCACTGAAGACTCGGTTTATTAGTGAACTTGTGCAAGATCACATATTTTTAAGGAAAAAATATGTGATTCAATTACCATGGTATTGAATACAACTGAGAAAAATAACAATATCATTCTCCAGATGAATTGAAACATATCTCCATACTAACAGGTCAAGAATTATGAATAAGCTAGGTGTGGTGGCTAACACCTGTAGTCCCAGCACTTCGGGAGGCTAAGGGTTACTTGAGGATAGCAATTAAAGACCAGCATGGGAAGTGTAGCCAGACCCCATCTGTACCAGAAAAAAAATAGCCTGGCATGGTAGCACTTGCCTGTAGTCCTAGCTACTAAGAAGGCTGAAGTGTGACGATTTCTTGAGCCCAGGAGTTTGAGGTTCCAGTGAGCAATGATCACGCCACTGCATTCTAGCTTGGGTAACAAAGTGAGATCCTGTTAAAAAAAAAAAAAAAAAGGAAGAAGATAAATAATTAGGTTGTTTCTTATGTACATCCTGTTTTTCAAGTATTATACTATATTTAACATCATAAGCAATAACACAATTGTTGCAAAGTATTTCAAATTATATTTTCACATTAGTTCAACATATTTTATATTTTTATTCTCAAAATTATTTTTTCTGAAATCAATTATAAGAAGAGAATATATAGATATAGATTATATATCTATATCTATATCTATCTATATATATCTATATATAGATATATAGTGGCTGGGACACAGGACACCAAGTTCCAAGGCTGCACAGTGCAGTGGGACCCTGGGCCCAGCCCACAAAACCATGTTTTCCTTTAATGCTTCCAGGTCTGTGATGGGAGGGGCTGCCAGGAAGCTCTCTGAAATGCCCTGGAGACATTTCTATAGAGATGAGGTTTCGCTATGTTCCCCAGGCTGCTTTCGAACTCCTGAGCTCAAGTGATCCTTCTGCCTTGGCCTCTCAAAGTGCTAGGATTATAGGTGTGAGCCTGGCCAAAATATCAAATATCTTTAAAGTCATTATTTAGGGTGGCAAACCATTGAGAATATTATTATAATAGATTTTAATTTGCTTAAATGTATAGTCTAGCCTTCATTGTGAGAATCTAAATTTTCAAATAATGTAGTTATTGTATTAATTCCCTGGCACAGTCTACATGTAATTGCATAAATGTAAATAGAACAAAATACTTAGTGAAACAGATAATGTCTCTATACTAACTAGGGCCTGACTACTCTGGGATTCATACCATTTGAGCCTACGTGGACTTAGTTTAAGAAATCAAATATACAAAATTTAAATAACTACTGTTAAGGTTATTTTGTTTCCTATTTCCAATTCAGATATTTAAAATAAAAATCTTATGATAAATATTTTTATTCCATTGATTTTAGTTTATAAATATGAATAATAAAATATTTTAATTTATAATTAGGAGGAGTCTAATTATTTCTAAGCTCTTTAATTACAAATATTTCAATAACAAAGGCTGAGCTTCAATTTTTGTGACTACTTATAAAACAATGTATCTTTTAAATGTCTATAAGCATAAAAAACTTTTGAAAAATGTTAAGTAATCTAAGTAAGTTAATTTCCTTATATAACTGGATCTGCCATATATAATTTTTTTATTTAAGAGTGTGAGGTCTATCTTAGAGAGAACTTCCCAGACAAAACATGTTCATCTGTGTTCCTAGATTATGAAAGCATTAGGATTATATTTTTCTTCTTTAAATATATTTTTAAATGTCTTATGACTGGCCATTACAGATACGATGATTTTCTTCTTCATTTCCACATTATTTTATCCATAATAGCTAAAGACATATTAAGGAAAGAGGAGACATTTTACAAATAACTCAATAATGTTTAATATTTTTCTACAATTGGACTCGGCTACTTTAGTATGTGTGAATGGCAATATTGAATAAAATCTTTCTATTAAAAACTCTACTTGCACGTTAGAGGAGTTGAGAAATGCAGATGAACATTTTGTGAAAGATGTTTCTAAACAATGAAAATTGTTCTGCAAGCTAAGCCTCCTTGGTTTTCCCAAAATTGTTTTTCCATGATAGATAACTGCTTTGTGGACAATGAATGGAAGTAAAAATTTGAAACAGCTACTTTGTACGAGTCCCCAAATACTATTTGCGAAAAGCTCTGCAAGCATTTGCCACTGAATTGTCCTTTGATCAAATGATTTGTGGTATCAACCAAGTTGGGTAAAAAACTGTATATCCAGGTGAATTTCAAAAAGAAAAATGAAATTTCAAATAGTTTAGCAGAATCTTTTATTCTCAATGAAAAACTAAGTTGGTCAAAGCTAAAATGGAATGTTGGGGTTTCAACAAGTAGATCACCGTTTCTCCTGTTGCTTTCAAAATGTTCAGAAACACAAATGCACATGTGGTATATACATGTATGTGCAAGTTAGCATTAATTAAAAGACTACTGTTACCATCTATCTAGTCTAATGCTGAACATAGATTTCTACTATGTCCATACAGTTCCAGTAATAAAAATATCTACACCCAAGCAGAGAAATAAAAGACATTTGTGTAAACCAAATCTTAAAAGAAAGGGCTCAATGTTGTTTATCTGGCTAAAAAAAAAAATTGGTACAGAATGAAATATAAGTTTATCTCTATGGGAGAAACAGTATTGTAGTGATGTCTATAATTATTATTCATCTTGGAACTTTTTTATATAGATAGGTCCCTTCAGATAATAATTTTAAATTTTATTCTTATAAGGCATATTCTCTTGAACTAACTGACAAGAAGGTAATCCAAATCTCTGAGCTAAACTGGAAGAACACTGGACATATTTTTTTTTGTGGGAGGTGGAACAGCTTTCTGACTTGTACCAGTATTCATGGAGATGATATTTTCATTACTCTTAAAGGCATGATTAATAGAGTCCATTTGTGATAACTAAAACAACCTTCTTTAAATTGAACATTTTAGTTTTAAACAGCTTTGGGGGCATTCAGGTAAATACATCATAAGAGTTTATAATTAGTCTGACATTTCTAGACACAATCAACTTGCAGATTTGAATACCTGATTTACATATATAAATATCATCATGCACTGACAATTCACAATCTTCCTTTGGAAAATGTAACAACTTCATAAGTCATTCTCAGGTGGAAAGTCATTTAACTTTACACACTCACACATTTGGGTAGTGGTGACATTCAGGAGATCTTTTCTTAATCACTAAAAAATACTGCTAAGCTATATGTTTATTCTGTAGCAGTCTTACAGACCTTATGTGGCTCTAGATATAAACTCTTTAAATCTCTGAAAAGAAATTTTAGCTAATTAATTCTATATTATAGATTCCTTTTTCATATTTTCTAATGTATTTCTATTGTTTCACAAAATATACATTCTTCATTAGTTTATAATTAGGTCCTTTAAAATTTGCATATTCATAAGCTACTTGTAAAGGAACGTAGAAATAATTTTCACTATGGCATTGAAGATACAGAATTGAACATCAAGGTCCTTATTCAAATCCTAGAATATGAATTTATTTAGTGAAATAAATATGTGGTAGAGAAACAAATGTGATGCTGTGCATGCATTATTTTACTAACTGCCTGACATTATTTATAGTCATATTTTCATAAACCTCTTTAATGAAATGTCCAAAACTTAGATGGAAACATTGTATCTGAAAAGTAAATAAGACAGAGTAGGGAATGAAGATAACTATCAAATAAAGTATAAAAATAAAGCTCCAATACAATCGGATGGGTTGAAGTATACACTCACAGTAACTGATATCCAAAAATAAAAAGGCATGCATCTCTTTAAGGAGCTATTGTACATAAACCATTTATTTTACATTATTTTAAAAGAGTGTTGCTTAAATTAGGGTATTTTATACAGTAAAATGCTTAAATTGAATAGATTTAATTTTAGGTCCAGCCAAATGTGTAGTTGTCAAGCATTTAATGCTGAAATACATTGCCTTAACAAATGTTATTTTAGAGCTGTTTGCCTTTTAAATTCTATCTAACACTCTATATCTATTTGTCTAGCCGCCATCAAGGAGACTATTGTAGCTGGAGGCGTTGGTATGAAGAAGACTAAAGGGCTACATCATGTCAAACCTTCAAGTAGGAATTATTGCCTTTCTTGCCTCAGTTCCCAGCTGTATTATGTCACCAAATCACATCACAGTGTAATCAAAGATGAATAAAATATTTTTTTCTTTACCTTAAATGCTTTTTCTGTCAATTACAATCAAAGGACATGATTTTAGGTCTGTCAGTTTGTGAGACTCTTTCCTACTGATGACTAAAGCTGTAATCTGCTAAATATAAAATGAATCAGAAAAGTCTTAGAATGATCTTGCTATTAAGAAAAAAATATTTTTCTTCTCACAAGAGACAGAAAAGTAATTGGTCTTTAAAGGATGAAATCAAAGATATTTTTTAAAAAATGATCCCTTTGATTTTCTTCCTTTTATGCTTTCCCCTTCCTGACTTATGCTAAATCTTCACTTGCAACACTGGTTTGTCTTTCTGAGAAAATATACGTATTACTCTAATCAAAACTATATCACTCTTTATAAATATTTTATTAGTCCCTTGTTTTCATATGTCCATAACTTCCTTGCCATATTACTTCCGATTAGGAACACTGTAATATTGGCAGTAATTCTGCTATAACACCAACTTCTAGGCAGGTTTCTGGCTTGATTACATTATTAACCATAATCAAAAAAGCATTTTCCCAGAATGATTTTAGCTTGGTACTTAGGATTGCTTCCTTTGATCTTCTTAGCGTTATTTTACGATAGGTTGCTTCTCATTTACACTACAAATGCTGGCAAAAATGAAAGTGGTATCTCTGCTAGCAATGCCTGATAAAATAAAATAACTAGTTTAGCAGTCTCTGCCAGCTGCTTTCATCGATGAAAACCAGGTTATTTATAATGGAGGAGAATGGCTTAGAATGTAAATGTTTGCTATCATGAGAAGCTTTATGTAACTTTGTTGTGAACTTCTGCCTCTTTTATCAATTCAATTTTTCTTATTTCTATATTTCATATTACCTAAGCATATATTTGTGCAATAAAGAGACTCCTCTTGTGGGTCACACCAAATATCATTCTTGGGTGCTAATTTCTAGAACTACTCTTAAGTGATGTAAGAATAGAGATGTCATGTATACAATTTTAATTTATTACCTTCAGAATTTCTCATAAACCCTCTGGTTCTATTCTTGCCCTTACCTTCATTGTTATTTATTCACCAAAGTGAGAAATGCATGATTAACTATGCTCCCATGTTGTTTTAAGATGTTTCTACTCTTTAGAATAGGAAAGACAAAGTCACAGACACCTGTTAGTATTTTTATGTCATTTACGACATTCACACACACACACACACACACACACACACACACGGAAATACCAGACTGAGAAAAAAGTATGGAATCAAGCACTGCATATAATCTGATAATAAGTAGTAATATTTAGTGTTCTATCTTATTCCAGATGCCAGTAAATTCAAATCACTTGAAACAGTATATCATACACTGAGAAACAGGCTTAAGTTTCTTCAAAGTATTTTGATCAACAAATGACAAATTGCCCAAAGCATTACAAAAGAACCCTTTGAAAGAGGGACACAAAAGAGTTCTGCTTGTAATTTTGTCCCTGGCAATGTGATCTTGAACTTAACCTCACAGTATTTTAGTTTCCAATATACGTACCCCTAAAACAAGATGAGAGCCAGATTTCTGCTAGCAACGTCACTAGTTCCCAAAGGTAAAATAAATCATACAATGTTAGAGCCACGAAAAACTTGTTTATAACCTGGTGAAATCCTAGCCTTTATTTTACAAATGAAGAAATAAAGGGCCAATGTGTTTATTGATAACACAAGGCAGAAAGCTCTTTTTTTTCACATGTTTAATAGACTTTTAAAAATAATTATATTTTTATTTCCACAGGTTTTTGGTGAGCAGATGGTTTTTGGTTACATGAGTAAGTTCTTTAATGATGATTTGTGAGATTTTGGTGCATCCATCACGTGGGCAGTAATCACTGTACCCAATTTATAGTCTTTTATCTTTTCCTGCTTTCACCCTTTCACCCTTTCACCCAATTCTCCAAAGTCCATTGTATCATTCTTATGCCTTTGCATCCACATAATTTAGCTCCCATTTATGAGTGAAAACATACAATGTTTGGTTTTCCATTGCTGAGTTACTTCACTTAAAATAATGGTCTCCAGTTCCATCCAGGATTCTGCAAATGCTATAAATTTTTTTATGGCTGAATAGTAGTCCATGGTATTGAGGGGTGGTTGTGGTGATGGCTTAGGGATATCCTCCCATCTATCATTTCAGAGGGTAGAGGTGACCTCAGTCTGAGAACTTTAATGGAGCTGGGTCCTGTCTTTGCACTGAGGAGCCCTCATTCCCAAGATCAAGTCTGACTGGGTTAAGCTCCAGAACTACTGCAGGAACATACCAGGAAAGCAGAGAGAATCCACTGACCCTTTAAAGGAAGCAGATCACTCCTGCAGGACCCAGGAGACAGCCCAAACAGCATGCTGCTATCCACAGCTGACAGACTGGAAAACAGTTCACATTACGGGACTCTTGCAGACACCCCCTCAATGCCAGCCCAGAAACCGGTAGCTAGATCCAGAAGAGAAATAACAATCACTACAGTTCAGCTCTCAGGAAGTCACAACCATAGGAAAAGGGAGAGAGTACTGCATCAAGGGAGCACCCCATAGGATTAAAAAATCTGAACATCAACCTTTGGGCCCCAGATCTTCCCTTCGACAGCCTATCCAAATGAGAAGGAACCAGAAAAAAAAATTCCGGTAATATGCAAAACAAGGTTCTTTAACACCCTCAAAAAAATCACACTAGCTCACCAGCAATGGATCTAAATTCATAAGGTCAATTATTATCAATTTTTGTTTTCATTTTTTGGACTTTTTTTGTTTTTTGGTTTTTGGGACAGAGTCTCCCCGCTTCACCAGGCTGGAGTGCAGTGGCGCAATCTCAGCTCACTGCAACCTCCACCTCCTGCATTCAAGCCATCCTGCTGCCTCAGCCTCCTAAGTAACTGGAATTACAGGCATGTTCCACCATATCCAACTAATTTATGTACTTTTAGTAGAGAGGGGGTTTCACCATGTTGGCTGAGATTGTCTTGATCTCTTGATTTCGTGATCCTCCAGCCTCATTCTCCCAAAGTGCTAGGATTACAAATGTGAGCCACGGTGCCTGGGCCAATTATTAAGCTAATTAAGGAGCCACCAGAGAAAGGTGAAGTCCAATTTAATAAAATTTAAAAAATAGGCCACTCTCAGTGGATCATGCCTGTAATCCCAGCACTTTGGGAGGCCAAGGTGGGTGGATCATCTGAGGTTAGAAGTTCAAGATCAGCCTGACCAACATGGAGAAACCCCATCTCTACTAAAGATACAAAAAATAAGCTGGGCATGGTGGTGTGTGTTTTCAAATGTGGGCATCTTAATAATGTATTGAAGACCAACATTGTGCTTGTGACCTGATGGTAAGCCTGTAATCCCAGCTACTTGGGAGGCTGAGGCAGGAGAATCACTTGAACCTGGGAGGCAGAGGTTGTGGTGAGCCGAGATTGCGCCATTGCACCCCAGACTGGGCGACAAGAGTGAAACTCCATCTAAAAAAAAAAAAAATACAAGATATGAGGGGAGAAATCTTCAGTTAAACAGTACACCTAAAAAATAAAGAACAATCACAACTTCTGGAAATCAAGGACGTAATTATAGAAATGCAAAATGCACTGGAAAATTTCAGCAATAGAATCAAACAAGCAAAATAAAGAACTTCAGAGTTTGAAGACAAGGTTTTTGAAATAACCCAATCCAACAAAGACAACGGAAAACAGAATTTTTTAAATCCAGCAAAGCCTCCAAGAATTTGGGGATTATGTTACGACCACTCTAAGAATAACTGGCATTCTTAAGGAAGAAGAGATATCTCAGAGTTTTAAAAACATATTTGGGGGAATAATTGAGGACAGCTTCCCCTGCCTTGCTAGTGATCTAGACATCAAAATACAAGAAGTTCATAGAACAGTCAGGAAATTCATCATGAAAAGATCATTACCTAGTCATATAGTCATCAGGTTATCTAAAGTCAAGGTGAAGGAAAGAATCTCAAGAGCTAAAGTCAAGGTGAAAGAAAGAATCTTAAGAGCTGTGAGGCAAAAGCATGAGGTAACCTATAAAGGAAAATCTATCAGATTAACAGCAGATTTCTCAGCAGAAACTCTATAAGCTAGAAGGGATTGGGGCCCTATCTTCAGCCTCCTTGAACAAAGCAATTATCAGCCAAGAATTTTGTATCCAGCAAAACTAAGCTTCATAAATGAAGGAAAGATAGATTTTTTTCAGACAAACAAATGCTGAGAGAATGCACCACTACCAAGCCAGCGTGACAAGAACTGCCGAAAGGAGCTCTAAATCTTAAAAAAAAAAAAAAAAAATCCTCGAAATACACCAAAACAGAAAGCTCTTATTAAGCATGCTTCGCATCAAGGATTCTCTGAGACAAAATATCTGAAAAAATGTAGCATCAAGCTTCACACTGAAATAAGATGTCTGGAAAAATGACAGTGACTTTTTAAAATAAACTCTAAGTAGATAATTAATATCTGAATATATTTTCCTTTAAAAATAAAATATTTCATATAAACCTAAAATCCCTTGGCAAACTCTAATCTTACTCTCCTTCATTCAACTCAACCCCATTCCGTTAAGGAGTAAAAAAATTGCATCAGAACAGGATTTTTCTTTCCAAATATTTTATGTGTGTTGATACGCAAATATATATAGCCACTGGTGGAGGGGGAAATACTATTTAGGAGGGGATCTTAATAATTTATTGAAGACCAACATTGTGCTTTTGACCTGATGATAAGCAAAAGACACACCAACTTGGCAGGAAACTTTTGACAATGATATAAACAAAGATAGTGTTTATACACATGATTATTTGTTTTTCTCTACTACTGGATTCAAATCCTTTCTTAGTACTTTCTAATAGTAAGACGTTGAACAAATCATTTAAGTTCTTTGAGAATCAGTATCCTTATCTATATATAGTGAAGGTAATAACTATCTCATTGAGTGTGTGTAAAGACTAAATAAAATTAAGTGCCCAGGACAATGCCTAGAACATACTTACTTGTATATCACTTATTATATTTCATTGTAATTAATTATCTTCCTTTCTGTGGGGATCACTCCAGCGTAGAGGCATTTTGACTGTGCCTCTGCCATAATGTGAGCTTGAGCCCATATACATTTCCCCCTTTCCTGGAGGTAGTCGAGCTATGAGGAAGCAGGAACTAAAAATGGATGATTCTGTTGAAGTTATTTTAGACTCCCTGACGCCCCGACACAATGGCTTGGTGATGGCTGTGTGGTCTTACTAGACATTGTGTTTTATCTTAAATCCTGTTCTGGGCTAGTTTTATGACTCTGTTTACTAAGCACTGCTTAGGCCCTGTGGCCATTCATGTGACTCTTGGAGATTGTTGCCTTTGAGGATTTGTGATTCCTTCCGACCCTTAAGGAATATTCCCTTTCCAAATGTAAACCCTTGCTCAATAGATAAGAAAATCACCTTCTTGTTTTGTGATTCTCATGTTCTCTTTTATGGCCCCAGATTAAGTACTCCTTTTGTTTACTGGTATTTTTTCTTCTACCCCAGACCTTCTGTGTTGTAACTTTTTGTTCCCCTTTATTGTATAGAATCAACAATGTGGGTTGATGTCAGCTGCTGAAAGCTGAAAGTATATATTGGGATCCTATGCACAAATAAAACTGCTGTCTCGACATGGCCTAGTCAGTCCTCCAGACCCATCTGTGTCTATATTTCTCGTGTACTCTCTCCTCCAGGTATTGGGACCCTCTTGCTGGCCAAGAGTCCCCGGCAGACGTGCCGATCCTGACATTATTAAATCCAAGAAATAGCTCAGAAGAAGTCTTATTAGCAGCTAGATGGGGGCTATCAGGCCAGGATACATTGGGGTACATTTAGTAATGCAATATACCTTATAAGTTCACATATTAAAAACACATAAGCTTCTTCAACTGATAAAACATCAGTAATACTGCTACTTAAATTATATAGGATTGACAATACATTTCCCAGGGGTGATGTCAGTAGAAATGGAGAAGGCAGCTCCAAGAAATGGTCTTGCCACAAAACATCAAAAAATCACAATTAAGCAGAGAACTTCAAAAGCAAATTTGATAAAACTCTGGAAAACAGTCACAGATTTACAGCAACTGGATGAAGGCAGATTTTTTTAAAAAAAGGTAAATCAAGTACAGTAGAAGAACTTTAAGGCATTTTGACTTGTCTTCATTCTACCATCTCACTGGCTCAGAGTGGCCTTGAAAACATCAGTGAACATTCCCAGTGTGACACCATGTATTTCTGGAGGGAGCAGAGCTATCCTTATTCATGAAGAATTGTCGTGGTCTATTCTAATCTGTCTGGAGATTGCCTGAAGGAGTGATACGTGGCACTTATTTTTGTTTTACTAAACTTGGAAATCACTTAAAGCAGAAAGGCAGTGGGCATCCCTCAAAAACATTGTAAGGCACAATGCATCTATATGGTCAATTGATTTTCAACAAGAATGTCAAGAACATTCAATAGGAAAAATAGTCTTGTCAACAAATAGCACTGGAACATATGGAAATCTGTAAGTTAAAGAACTGTTAGACTACTTCACTTCATAAAGAACTATTAACTCAAAATGGATCAACAATCTAAATACAAGAATTGAAATCTGTAAACAACTCTTAGATAAAAAGTAGAGGTAAACATTAATAATCTTGGATTTGGCCATAGATTCTTAGATATGATACCAGATCACAGAAAGCGAAAGAAAAATAGATATACTGAACTTTGTCAAAATTAAAAAAAAAAAACTTTTGTTCATCAAATGACATTATTGAGAAAGTTAAACAAACCTCACATATGATGGTAGAAAATATTTACAGATCACATATCTTTTAAGAGTCCTATTTCCGGAATGTATAAAAGATTATACAACTTAACAGCAAAAAAAAAAATCCCAATTTAAAAATAGGCAAAAGACTCAAATACACATTTTTTCCCAAGGAAGATACACAAATAATCAAAAAGCACATGAAAATATGCTTAATGTCATTAGTCATCAGGCAAATGCAAATCAAAACCCACAACCAAGTATTACTTCACACTCACTATAATAGTTATATGTTTTAAAATGAAGCAAATAAACCACCACTACCAACAACAACAAATAAGTGTTGTCAGAAATGTGAATTAGAATCCTCATATATTGCTGGTAGGAATATAAAATGCTTCAATCACCGTGGAAAATATTTGACAATTCATCAAATGGTTAAAAACACATAATTAAAATAAGCCCCAGCAAATCTACTGAGTACATACAAACAAAAAAACAAACTGAACACAGGTACTTAAATACACATAGCTAGATGTTCACAGCAGTAGTATTTGTAGTACCAAAAGGTATAAAAACAGCTTAAATGCCTATCAATTTATGAATAGGTAAACAAATTGTTGTATATGCATGCAATGGAATATTATGTAGCCATGAAAAGTAGTGACCTACTTAGACATGGTGCAACACAGATGAATCATAGAAACAGGCTACAAAAAAGCTAAACACAAATGGTCACACATTGCATGATTCCATTTGTGTATAATATCCAAAGTAGGTAAATTTACGAAGCCAGTAAACAGACTGGTGGTTGCTAAGGGAAATAAGGAATCGGGAGCAACTGCTAAAAGGGTTCAGTCGTGCATTCCAAGTGATGAAGCTATTTTAGACAGAGGTGGTAGTTGCGTAAGTTCTGAATCTCCAAAACACCACTGAATTGTTTGCGTAAAATGGTTAATTTTATGCTATGTGAATTTCACCTCAATTATACAAATTATATTGCAGAGATTTTTTTATCACCAAACTTTTGCACTACATTCCTGAAGTACATTTTACTTGACGTACTTAAATTATTTTAGACAATAAGGTTTGCCTAACCATAAAAATCGTGTTCAAAAGTATTTAAAAATTTATCACCTGCAGTCTAGCTACTTGGGAGGCTGAGGTGGGAGGATCACGTAAGCCTAGAGGTTTGAGTGCAACCTGGGCAACAGAGTGATACCCAGTATTAAAAAATTGAACAATGCAAATAGAAAGTAGCAGAGGATATCTACTTCCAAATAAACCAAGCTACTGAATTTTACGGTTTGCCTAACCATAAAAATGGTGTTCAAAAAATATTTAAAATTTTATCACCTGTAGTCCAGCTACTTGGGAAGCTGAAGTGGGAGGATCACATAAGCCTAGAGGTTTGAATCTAGCCTGGGCAACAGAGCAATACCCACTCTTAAAAAAATTAAACGATGTAAATAGAAAGTAGTAGAGGATATCTACTTCCAAACAAAACGAGCTACTGAATTTAAAACCTGCTTCTGTAAGTAACCGTTTTTCAAAATTCCATTGTTTATTAGGAAATACTGATGCAGCATCATTATAAACTAAGATTATCTCACCTATTTGATGGTATACAGGCTTTGTTTATTTAAAACTTTTGTTAAAAAGTCTACTGCTTGTCACTGAACACCATTTATACTTACAACTATTTGAGCCTTTGATAGATTTATCATGTTGATTTTGGGCACTGAGTTTTAGGCTTTACAATGATATTTAGAGAGATTAGAGTATGTAAAATGTATGACTGCAGTCGGGCACGGTGGCTCACGCCTGAAATCCCAGCACTGTGGGAGGGTGAGGCAGGTGGATCATGAGGTCAAGAGATCCAGTTCATCCTGGTCAACATGGTGAAACTCTGTCTCTACTAAAAATACAAAAATTAGCTGGGTGTGGTGGCACATGCTGGTAATCCCAGCTACTCAGGAGACAGAGGCAGGAGAACTGCTTGAACCCGGGAGGCAGAGTTTGTGGTGAGCCAAGATCGGGCCATTGCTCTGCAGCCTGGCCAACAAGAGTGAAACTCCATATCAGAAAAAAAAAAAAAAAAAAAAAAAAGGTAGGGTTGCTTCAAATTTGACATGGTGTTAACTATTATATAGTAACTGGCAATTAACAAAAACATACTAATAGAGGGAGTTAGGTTTTGATAGTTTGGGAAAAAGATGATAGTGGCATGAACTAAGGTAGTAGAGTGAAGTGTGAGAAGTAGTTTGATCTGGGTATATATTTTGAAAGTAGAGCTGAGCTGTCAGGAAATAAAATGAATATCATCTTTTTTATATATTATTTAATCTTCAATATAATCATAAAATTCAAACTGATATGAAAAACATAATTGAGCCTTACATTTAGTGTCAGAACAAATTAATCACCAATGAAATAAATAAAAATGTGACTAAAGAAAAAAATTAATAGAATTTGGACCAGAGATGGAAACAATTTTTTTTGAAATTCTCATTTAGCACCGATTTAAAGTGTTACATCACAGACTCCCGATGCTTCAGTGATGACTGAATATTTGAGAGACGGCAATTCCTCAACCTGCCTTAATAAATAACTACACCATTAGGCCATCATATTTATAAGACAAGTTGTTAGATATCTTATTTAAATATGTCCTTATTTGTGGGTGTTTGCTGAGTGAATATCTGCTAAATCATATACCACTATCAAGACAAACACTATGAAAAGATACTGGAATAGTACATTATATTAGAGAATCATACAGATATGGCCACTTAATACATGGCACTGAATGATTTTTATAACCAATGTTAGTGATGTTTAAAAAACCAAGGCCTTTTCTTTAAAGACCCAGTTTCTTCTTGGCTATGTAACTAAGCCAATTTATTAAAATGATAACAATTACTTTGTAAACCCATACTGACATTAAGATGATTATTCATTACTGCTAATTTTTAAAAAGAGAAAAATTTGACATACTTTTATTTCAGTAAAAGAAAGGAAAGTCATGGTATTATAATGATGCTTATTGAGAGAATTTGTATTATAGCATAAAATAATATAGTATTTAAAGTATACAATCAACATGTAAATATTTTTTCATTCTGCTTTAAGATATAAAATATAACCTAAACAACAGTTGCATATATTGAAGTGTCTGATAAGGTATAACATTGCTTAATTTTTTAGCATTCCTGTCTTAGTCCATATGTGTTGCTATAAAGGAATACCACAGCTGGATAATTTATAAGGAAAATAAGCTTATTTGGTTCATGGTTCTACAGGCTGTACAAGAACATAATGCCAGCATCTGCTTCTGGTGAGGGGCTGAGATCACTTCCACTCATGGCTAAAGGTGAAGGGGTGCTGGAGTGTGCAGCGATCACACGGTAAGAAAGGAAGCAAGAGAGGAGGAGGGGTGGTGCTAAGCTCTTTTTTTTTTTTTTTTTTACAACCAGTTGTTGTGGGAACTGATAAGCAATCACTCATTCATTACCACTGGTACCAAGCCATTCAGAAGCAGTCTGCCTCCATGACCCAAACAAAACCCATCAGGCCCCATCTTCAACATGGGGGATCAAATTTCAGAATGAGGTTTGGAGTGTCAAATATCCAAACTATAGCAGTACCTGGATTGTTCAAATCCTTCAAAGTTACAGAGAAGTGGTGGTACAAATTTTTGAACACGAATCTTGGAAGTTTCAAAGAAGGTAGCAGTTAAAATGTCAGTTATTGTTCTCCATTTCAAATGCATTGAAATGTACTGCTAGACAGTGTACAGGACCCTGAATTAAGAATGATCATCAAAAGGGATCAGACAACCATTACAGGGACCTGCTCTGCTTGAGCTTTCCTGGAAGCAGTTTGTGTCTTAAGGAGATGTCTGTCCAGGTTGACCTAAGAGCTTTAATATGAAGAACTGTGGTCAATTTAGGCTAAAAGGATTTTGCACTGACATAATTTACACCTTTAAGAACCTCTTGACCCAGCTATTATCTTTTTCATTCCAAATGCAGAGATGAGAGTGGCACCAGACATATAGGAAAGCAGTGCATTTAGGTGATTTCTTTGGCAAAACCAGTAGCTCATTAGATTTCACAATCAGCAGTTGAAAAATCTTTTGGCATCAAGGGAAAAACAGGAATAGAAATTCCTGAGAGACTTGGGCTTCCTGCTTACCAGAGCAGGTGAAAACTTCATTGTTGTCTTTTTCTTTTGTTGATATCTTTGTTAACATTTTAATTCAGATATCACAGAATCACCCATTTAAAGGGTACAATTCAATGAGTTTTTAGTATAATCACAGAGTTGTTCAATCATCATCATAATCAATTTTAGAACATTTTCAACACTGTATCTATTAACAGTCACTCCCCATTCTCTCCCACTCCTCATCTTCAGGCAATCATTAGTTAACTTTTTGTCTTATAGATGTGCCTGTTATGAAGATTTCCTAAAAATGAAATAATATGTACTCTTTTTGTGACTGACTTATTTCACTTAGCATATTTTCAAGATTCATACATGTTGTAGCATGTTTCAGGACCTCATTACCTTTTATTGATGAGTAATTTTATATTATAATAAATAGGCAACATTTTGTTTATTCCTTCATCTGTAGACAGACATTTGACTTGTTTCTACTTTTGTAACATTACAAATAATTCTTTTATGAACTTTTTGTGCAAACTATTACGTAGATGCGTATCTTCATTTCTCTTTCATATCAGCAGAATGCTGGCTTATGCAGTAACTCTGTTTACCATTTGGAGAAAAGGCCAACTTTCCAAAGTGTACTGATATGGTTTGAATCTGTGTCCTTGCCCAAATCTCCTGTTGAATTGTTACCAGTGTAGAAGATAGGACCTGCTGGAAGGTGACTGGCTCATGGGGGGCAGTTTCTCATCAATGGTTTAGCAAAAGCCCCCTTGCTGCTGCTCTCTCGATAGAGTTCATGAGACCTGCTTGCTTAAAAATGTCTGGCACCTTCCATCCCTCGTTCTTCCTCCTGCTCAGGCCATGTGAAGTGCTGACTCCCTGCTTTGCCTTCCATCATGACTGTAAGTTTCCTAAGTCTTCCCCGGAAGCAAAGCAGGTTGCCAGCATCATGCTTCCTGTACAGCCTGTAGAACTATGAGGCAATTCAACCTCTTTTCATTACAAAATACTCACTCTCAAGTATTTCTTTTTTCTTTTATTTATTTATTTATGTTTTTTTGAGATGAAGTCTTGCTTTGTTGCCAGGCTGGAATGCAGTGGTGCCATCTCGGCTCACTGTAACCTGTCTCCCTGGTTCAAGCGATTCTCCTGCCTCAGCCTCCCAAGTAGCTGGGATTACAGGCACATGCCACCATGCCTAACTAATTTTTGTATTTTTAGTAAGACAGGGTTTCACCATGTTGGCCAGAATGGTCTCAATCTCCTGGCTTCATGATCTACCCACCTTGGTCTCCCAAAGTGCTGGGATTACAGGCGTGAGCCACCGTGCTTGGCCTCAAGTATTTCTTTATAGCAGTGCAAAGATGAATTCATACATGCACGTTTTACATTGTCACATAAATTTATGCAAATTTCAATATCTCCACACTCTTGGTCATACTTGGTTTTGCCTTTCTTCTTCACTATAGACACTGAGTATGTATGAAATCAAATTTCTTTATAGTTTTAAATTTCATTTCTCTAATGACCATGATCAGTGATCATAATCATATTTCCATGTGCTTCTTGGCCACTCACATACCCTTTTTTAAGAAATGTCTATTCAAATACTTTGCCCATTTTTAATTAGATGATTTGTCTTTATTATTAAGTTGTAACAGTTCTTTATGTATTCTTGAGATATGTTTCAGATCATGCCCATTATTTAAAAATATTTTCTCTCATTGTGGGTCATGTTTCCCTTTAGGATGGTGCTCCTTGAAATACATTTTTAAAAACTGATGAGACCCAATTTATCAATCTCATCAAATTTATCAATTTTATCAATCCTTTGTGCATTTCGTGTCATATCTAAAATATACTGCCTAATCCAAATAATGAAGATTTACTTGTGTATTTTCTTCTAAGTGGGATGTAGTTTTATCTCATATATTGCAGTTTATGATCCACTTTGAGTTCATTTTGGTGAATGATGTGAGATAAAAATTCAAATTCATTCTCTTGCACGTTGTCCCAGCTTCATTTGTTGAAACAAAGTTCTTTCCTAATTGGATTATCTTTGCCCATTTTTTGAGACTCAATTGACCATAAATACTAGATTTTTAAGTCTGCCCAGTGACTTATATGTCCATGTTTATGCTAATACTACACAGCCTTGATTAAAATTTTTCTTTAACATTTTTATTTTCTTTAATGATGATTGTAAACTGTAGCTAATTTATGATTTCTACATCCCTATGGGATAAACATGAAAACAGTTAAGACTTTTTATTTTTCAAATAGTGGTTTACTTATCTGTAAAATCTAAAGGTCTGGAAAATACTGCTTTTGTCTATGGTATTAACTGTTTTAACTCACGGTTGTCAAATTCCATTCAACGTGAAATTGGAGGTATTTCTGAGAAGACTAATTGACCAGCACATGGTCCGCTTGTTTTGGCATTCTGTCTCACATGTTCCTGAATCTGACATGGCAATGTATTCATGTGTCAAAGTTTTAACTTTAGAGTTGGCTAAGTTTACATCTCTATTCTTTCAGAAAGTAAAAGTACACAGGAAACATCACAGAAGAGTCAAACACAGCTCCTTAGAAACCAGACACATGTGGCAGCAGAACTTCCCCTTGCAAAGCGGAAGCAAATGATCTCTCTGAAGCTCTAAATGGCTTGTTTTAATGCCTGCTCCCAGTTTTCTCAATAGTTATCGTGAGCGATATCTCAGATGTGTTCAGAGATAAGTAGAATGACCCTGATCTAGACCTCAAAGAAGTTTGGCATGAACATGTATTTTATTTCATTTTGCTTTTTTCCTTAAATATGCCTGTGTTAATCAGAAATTGAAAAATGTGTTTAACACATTTTGCCTACGAGACTCCCTTTGAATAAACAGTTTAGTCCTAAGTAACCCTTTGTAGTAATGTCCTTGTCATTATCAGTAGCTGCCAACTTTAAAAGGATCTAATGAATCCCAGTTAGGCCTTCAAATGAAATGTTTCCACCTTAGCGGATTTTACCTAGTAAAAATGTTAAATATAAACAGTCTCCTGGATAAGATTTCTGGGCCCAGAATTATCCTCTCAGCTACCATTAATATTCACAGAAAACAAAAAGTAAAGTACAACAAACAGCTGAAAGCCTATGATTAGAAGTCTGTTTTCTTGCTAACAGTAAGTTGTTTTATATTTTTTTAAGTAAGAAATTATTTTTAACTTACGTTTCTGAAAGATTAAAAACTCTCTGAGGATCTCCATTCTCAATGGCATATGTTATTGAGTCTCCCTCTCGATCACCTGCCTTCAGAAAGAAAACAATTCAATTATCAAGTACTGGATACGGCTCTCATTCAGTACAGAGTAATATAACAGCTTGAAACTAATAGCATAGAATGTCCATGATACTCTTAGAGAATAAAGATTAAAGCATAGCCTAATGGCAAGGTGTAAAATTAAACATTTCATATCTGATTCATTTCTGAATATGTAATCTTCCCTGGTGTGGAAATACAGTAATCATTTTCCCAAGGTTTACTTATTTAATTAACTTAGTGAATTTATTTTATCTGTCTGTTTATAATTTAAAAACGGCTAAACTCTACATATACATTTACTGTGTCAATAAATTGTTTAATGCATATTCTCTTTTTCTTTTCAGAATATATCAAGATAATAATTCAAATCAGTATAACTTTCTGGTTTAAAATCCTGAATTAAGAGCCGCAAAGCATGATTTCAAAACTGGGCTCCAATTGTCCTATGTGATTATTTCTGTTTATCCATTTCTACAACGAGGACTATATAACAATACAAACATTAACAGATGTTGAGAGGTTTAATGGAAATAATATGGTGTCTCAAGGCACATAGACTAATATCTGGAACATTGTAAGCTTTCAATAAATATTAACCTTTTTGCTGGTTTTTCTTCCTTTCAACACCAAAGTCAGAGAAGAAAACATACAGCTTTGACTTTGAGTTCTGAGTTTCTCTTGCCCAAAATAAAGATGCTCTTGTTTTATGGCACTGAGGTCTGGAGTTTCACCTTCGAAAACATCCCATCAGTTCTTTTTCCAGTGAGCCATTAGATTCTCTTATAAAAGACATGAATAAAGAAAGAAATCTCGATGCTATCAGAGAGGTGAGAGAAGGATATGCCTAAGCATGACGCTACAAAGCGGAGAAATATCTGATAAAGGGCCAGGTGTATTTTATTTTTAGATTACTGGCCCGGCAGAAACACCAGCCCCTCCACAGACAGACACTGCCCTGGAGTTAGCAGGATGCAAGAGAGGAATAAGTATGTGAGTTTCTTTCAGTGACTGGATAATAACTGTCCCAGCGATAAGAGGCTGAGTGTGAAATTCCCAGTCCAGACAGTCAGGGATGTATTGTGCTTAGTGGTAGATTCACTGGCTTTGACATGGATTACAGAGTCCTGTTCATGGAACATCCTTATCAGCTACTGCAATGGATTGATGGCCAGAAGCCCCTACTGGACCCCACAAACTACAGAATCAAGGGCCAACTAAAAATAATATTTCAGTCATCAATAAACTACTGAATATTGACTATGTGCCAGGTTCTGTCAGAAAAGCTTTGCAAGATTATTTCATCTGTGTCTCAAAAAAGTGATATACTTCCTTCACATGGCTTCTATGACATGATATTGTCCTGCTTTCAATCCTCATATTATCAACTGCAGTTCCGTATTTTCCTATGCTGATTTCTCCTCATTTATAAGACTTACTGTATACTGAATTGTTCCAAAGGTTGATCCTCCAACTTCACTTATTTAGTGATCTCATTCAATAGTGTAACTATAAATCCTATCTATCTGCAGTAGACTGTCACATCTCTAGGCTAACCCTTTCCTCTGCATTTCAGATGTGTATACAGTTGCCTACATGGTTCCACAATTAGATGAATAACAAGCCTCTTCAACTTAAAAAGTTAAAAACCCCAAATCTAGATCTTCTCTCCATCTTGACATACCTCAAAAAATAAAAGAAATTAAAACAATAACATACTGTTTTCACTGCTTCATCATCTCAGTAAATACCTGCAACTCCATCCTCCAACTTTCTCAGGGTTCATAGCTACATTTTGACTGCTCATTCTTACTCTCCAATGCAATGTATTAGCAGATCATAGCAGATTTGTCTAAAATATCTGCTGTATCTGGCTGTGTCTGAGTTTCTTCTCTACCACCATCTTCCTTATGGACTATGGTAGTAACCATTTTACTAAGAGTGTTACTTCTTCCCTTGTATCCTCACAATAGTCAATTTTTAATTAAAGAGACAAAAGTAATTTTTTTCCAGGCCACTACTTTACTTCTTTGGGGTAAAGTCTATTGCTTTCTCCCCCAGCTTCCCACCCTCCCCATGCCACACACTCTAAAATAAAATGGAATAAAAACAGTTTAAAAAAGAAGTAATAAATTAGGTAGGGTAAAATATTTTTGAAACATTCCATGTTAGTCAAAATCCACAATTTTAGATTTCATTGAGTTAATCATAACGGAAGCCTAAGAGTAGAAAATAAGCAAAATAATTTTTAAGAATACACTCAATAGGATTGATAGTAGATGCTTGATATTCTTCCCTTGTATTCTGTTCTTTGCTAGACAGGAATTAGGAAAAAAGATTAAATGGAAACAAAAATAATTATACTAGCTAACTTTTTGAAGAAACAGAGGATTATATCTGGTGATCTTAACTCTAAAAAGCTTACACTGATCTTTTTCGGTTGTTTTTCTCTTGGTCAATAAATTTTACTTGTTATATTGTTAGATAATATCAAGGTTTTTTTGTTCGTTTATTGATACGTGGTTGCTGTTTACTTTTTTTTAATTGAGAAATAGTTTACAATCTTGTGTTTCAGAAAAGCCAGAAGAAATGCATTCTGAAACAAGACAGCTTCATGTAAACAATTTCAAGTCCAGTTTAATATTGAACCTTTTATTGTATCAGATCTATCTAATATTTAATATGATTTACATAAGATGAGAGCACTGTGAATGTTGTGCTGTTTTATTTATATTTCATTATTTTTATATTCTTTTCAATCCCAGCGGTACCCTAAAATATTTCCTCTGTTTTATTTGACCACTCAAATACCTCAAGCTTTAAGGATTGTGAATGTCAATAATTTGCCTAATTCATTCTTACGTGAGGTTGTGCCCATACTGGAAACTTTGAAGACTTGGGATTTAAAAGGAAATTCTTATTTGATTTATTACTTCATTTTATCTTTTCATATGATCCATTATTGTTGTTCCAGGCTCTGGGGTGGTATAATAATTAGGAAGTATTTACAGTTTTTCAGCGAAGAAAGCAAAAGGAAATTGTATAATTCACATCAAAATTCTGCAATCTATCCTTTACAAGTGTTAGCACTTGTATAGACAATATTTATTTGCCAATGTCTAAAGGTGAAAAATGATGCATAAAAGGAATAATTGGAAATATCAACAGAAGCATTTACCCTTCAAGTATTAGGATTATGTGTGTATATGTGTGATAAGTATATTTCTATTAGCAATAGAATATGTTTTCTACATATGAATTTAAATGTTTTCTAAATATGAATCTAACCAGCCATCTCAAAATAACTGTTTATAATGTGTCAGAAACTACATTAAAATTTTGCATGTCTTGTCTCATTTAAACCTAATAGTAACTTTCCTGGTAAATAGAAAATGCATATAACTTCAATTACATTACTCTTTCTGCCATCATTCCAACCAGATTTCTCTGTACTTTACTTAATTGAAAGATACATTTTTTAATCTAGAGATAGTAACAGCTGTGTCATCTTGAAAATGGCAGTATAGTTTTAGTCACTATTTTCCAGAATATAAGAGATAGAAACTGCTTCTTCTTAGTGAAAAAACATTGGTATGTGTTTATTTTTGATAAGTCAAATCCAAGTCCCTTCTTTAAAGTCTGAGAAGAGTATAATAAGTTATCTTTCTGAGGCTTATTTTGTATTTACAGGAAACACTCTGGAGCCAGCTACCTGGATTGAGCGTCAGCTGTACCATCTCTTCTCAGACAAGGCACTCAAGTACAAAATGAGGATACTACTACTACTATTTACGGTACTCACGCATTAATTCAAAAATATTTATCGAGCATCTACACTGTGTTAAGCCCTGAGGCTGCAGCAGTAAACTACACAAACAAATATCTTACTCTTATACAGTTTACATGGTAGTGGGGGAAAATGAATTTTAAAAGTTAATTAGAATATACTGTTTTCAGATCTTTATACGTGTGGCTCAACTACAAAATATTTCACAAAGGACATACATGGAGGGCAGGGTGAGGATTTACACTCACATAGAAGTGATCCTGACAGACTTACTGACAATGTGAAATTTTGGTAAATGCTTGTAAAAGGTGAAAGAACAAGTCATGTGGAGAAGAACATTCCAGCAAGAGGGCAGAGCAAGTGATACAGGCCATGAGGTAGAAACACGCCTAGTGAGTTTCAAGAACAGCAAGGAGGTTGTCAGGTCTGGAGGCAAGCATGTGGAATGGGAGCTCCTTGGTTTACCTTGACCACTTCAATAACTCGGGTTAAATGACTAAATGATGTGTATTTTGGATAACTGGCAAGTAACACATTTTAGCCACTGCTTTGCTAATATATGTTGAATAATATGGTGAAGATTAAAGCAAGTATTTCCTTTATTTTTTAATTTAATTTTAATTTTGCTTGAAGAACATATGATTCCTTTAAAAATCAAAGCAATTACTCTTTCCAGTCCACTCATCCAGATTACTTGCTGCATCTGACTTGGAGTCCCTGATTTTTCAGAAGCACCAACAGGACAAAAATGTATTTATCCAAGGAAGCTATGTTCCTAGACACTGGCAAATGGAAATATTGAAAAAGAAAACAAATTTTCTCTAAACTAATATTCTGTTCATGTTAAAGATGAACACAGCCATCAGATACCATCTGGTAGAGTGCACTTTATGTGCACAGAATGATTCTACACATTTCACAGGACATTAAGACAAAGTAACTGCCCTTAGGGATTCTAAAACAGATAAAAATCAATGGATTCAGATGATCTTTTCTCACTTAGGCAAACAAGTTCTGATTTATGTTATTAAACTGTTTGAGAGCAACAGCTAAAGTTTTCAATTCAGTACAGCAATGTTTCAAAAATGTACACACGCACTCCTGGTGTTACAGTTTTTGGCCTTTAACAAAATGTTATTACAATATTTATAAATATGTTTCAATAAAAGTTAATGAATATATTTATTCATGGCAAGTACTGTTATTTTGCAATTCACAATTATGTCTTTTTGAAACAAGCATAAGATCAGTGTATTAAATATTCCAAACAATATAAAGTGAATGATATGATATAGAACATATATATAACATATACGATACTTGGAAATGTAGCTAAGTCTAGAATTACAAAAATATAAATATGCTCAAAAATAAAACGATGTCAGGAAATTATACACAGGAGAGCCATAAAGCACCTCTTTTCCTTACAATATTGGTATGGGTTAATGATCTTTTGCCCAGGAGGCCAAATAAAATGCCGTATGCTAGGAAAGCATAGCAGAATCCCTGTTGGCAGTGTTGAAAATCAATTGCATTTAAAAGTGAGTATATATTTCTTTGTCATATCCAGAGAAATTTCTGTAAATTAAGAAGTCCTTAATAGGAAAAATATCTAGACTTTTGTTAGATTTAGAGAGACTATGAAGGCACAGTCTCAAAAAATTTTTGGTGTACAAAATGGGTAACTTTAGAACACAAAGATATGTAATCCATTCTAAAATAAGCCTGCAACTCTAATTTTGTCCACGGCTCAAGGAACAATCAAGCAAAAGAAACTTACAACTAATATAAACATTAAAAATGACCCATCCAAATAATGGTTACCAGTTTTATCCCTATTACATATTAAGCACTTTGAATATCCCATCTCATTTAATCCCCAAAGCAATCTTATCTGGAAAGTACTAAAATCCTTATCTTACAGCTAATAAAATATTAAGGTTAAAAATTAAAGAATTTGCCAAAATTTACAAACTAACTATAGATTCATAATTCATATTCTGTACCTTCTGAAACATTCTCTATCACAAGCAGAGTCCCCAATGGCCTAAACTTATCTCAACATTCCCTTCACCTGCTTACCTGAACCAACACCAAGCTCTCCTTAAGAACCCTCATTTCCCTATATCCCTTTTGATTGGTGAGGCTCACAGTAGCCTTCTTGTTTCTCAATGGCACTGCCAGATTATTCTCCAGAAAATACACCAGCTTTAATTCTTATACATAAGCATTATACTGTATTAACTGCTACTCTTCATTGTTAAAGTCATATTCTACACTATTTATCATCCCTCTTATTTTTTGCTCATTGTCAATCTCCCTCACTGTCTGTCATTGCTGTCAAGATCATGGTGCTAGCAGATCTTGTGCACCTTTCCTGGTCTGCAGACAGCTGCCTTCTCATTCTTTTTCCTTTCTTTCTTTCTTTTTTTTTTTTTAAGACAGAGTCTCACTGTGTTGCCCAGGCTGGAGTGCAGTGGCGTGATCTCAGCTCACTGCAACCTCTGCCTCCCAGGTTCAAGTGATTCTCCTGCCTCAGCCTCCCAAGTAGCTAGGAGTATAGGCGCCGGCCACCAGGTCCAGCTAAGTTTTTTTTTGTACTTTTAGTAGAGCTGGAATTTCACTATATTACCCACGCTGGTCTTGAACTCCTGACCTTGTGATCTGCCTGCCTCGGCCTCCCAAAGGAAGCAGCCTTCTCATTCTGTACTTACATGGTAGAAACAGAGGGCTCTGTTTTCTTCATCTCCATGAGGGCACTAATGCCATTCATGAGGACTCCACTACTCTCATACCCTAGGTACCTCTAAATACCAAAAGTCCTACTTATAAATACCATCATGTTGGGGATTTTGGCTTCAATATCTGAATTTTGGGGGAACACAAACATTTAGTCTATAGCAGATGTCAAAATGGCTTTTCAAATATAGTATAGCCAATATTCAATTACTCTTCCTCTACCAGCTTTTTTATTTTAGATAAAGACAAACCAATGTTTCCAGTTGCTCAAGCTGTATGTTAATATTTATTCTTAACTTCTACCTCCCCTTCCATATCCAATTCATTAACAAATCATGTAGTTTTTGCCACCAAAATATAATCGATTGAAATCATTTCTCGTCATTTTTGGAAAGATCACGCAAGGCCTAGACTGGACTGATAGAGCGTATCAAATAATTTCCAAAGTTTTT
This sequence comes from Cacajao melanocephalus, assembly GCA_963573385.1. Classification (NCBI taxonomy): domain Eukaryota; kingdom Metazoa; phylum Chordata; class Mammalia; order Primates; family Pitheciidae; genus Cacajao; species Cacajao melanocephalus. The sequence goes on from CAUYLG010065588.1 coordinate 30,545, forward strand.
CACAGGCTTCCTCCAAAGACCATACTCAACACAGCATCCAGAATTATCCTTTGTTAAATTTGGTTGATCATGTCACTGCTATATTCAAATTCTTTCAACTGTACTTAATTTCATGCAGAGTAATTGTATCTATCCCCCTCTTATTACTGAATGATTTCATTTACACTACTGTCCCTTTCTTTTACTTTACTCTGTAAAGAGGAGTATTTTTCTTCTTCCTCAGACACACCCGGTAGGTCTAAACCTTGGGGCCTTGCCTTTGAAGTACTTTTCCTCAGATACCACCATGGCTCATCCTCTCACCTTATTCAACGCTTTGCTCTAAGGTCACTTTCTCTGTGAAATAATCACTATCAAATTGTATTTTCCCATGCACTTCCTCTCTAGCTTTCCTTCTATCGTTTTCCCCATAACATCTAAAATTCCACACAAATCACATATATTTTGTTAATTTTCTTCTCTATTAGAATTGAACCTCCATGAAAGCAGAAATTTTGTCTTACTCATTTACTGTAATATCCTAGCATTTTTAGTGGTGACACAATAAGAAGTTAATGTTTATTTGTAATTTGGTTCTTTCAAAGTTATATGTTTTCATGATTATATTATAACGGGAAAAATTAATGAGAGAATTTGGGAAAAATGAAAAAGGAAGGTATTAAGAGGATATGAATCTCTCACTGCTCCTGTTTTCATTGGGAAGCAGGAACATGCACAACTCAGGAGGGAAAGGCATGGGATACTATGGCCTCTTCCTGATTTAGAAGACTGAAAGGATAAACTAAGTCCAGGAAACTCAGTCATAGCTCTGTTCTATGTATGCACATTCTTCCTTAGTATCATAAAGGGCCTTCTTTAGTACTTCCTGTAACTGGGAGATGAACTTTAATGCACTGAAGGAAGTATAGCATTTCAATTGTATCTGGTACTTGAAGCAACTGGATTTACAGTAAAACAAAGGAAAACAAAAATAAACCCCACATGCTTTTTATCTATTGTACATACTCTGTGTGTCTCTATTAGCTTTCAAACTTGAAAGAGAGAAGAAGGGCATGAATGTGTGTGTGTGCAGGTGTGTGTGTGTGCATGTATGTATGTGTACATGTATATGTTTGTATGCACGCATGTATGTGTGTGTGTTCTATTCCACATTTTCAGAATACTTGTCCTAAGTTAAACACATTCCCAAAGACTATTAGGGAAGAGCTCATTCTGAGCATACTGATATAAATATTTCAGTATTCTTTATTTATAATTAGTAAAAGATTTGCTTATCACCTTGATCAATATTGGACATGAATATTCATCGCTAAGATGAATGGCTCAAGATAAACTAGGTGATATGAATAAACTGTATGAAAACAGGAAGCCCTTTGTCATCTGGAATGATGCTGAAAAGATGATTCCACAACTGTGAATTTAACACAATTATTCACAGTTTTTATTGCCAAATATTAACTATAACATTAGTCTGAGAGCTGTCTCTAGAAAAGTGTTTAGTTTGCCTAAAGCGAACTTAAAAGGATAACAAAAAAATTGCTATAAAAAGAAGTTATATTCATATTAAATATGAACAGCTCTATTTAAAAAATATTAAACATTAGTATTTTTTAAGGTTGTCAGATGCCTGAAAGGACAAATCTTACTTGCTAATAAATATACCTGTGCATAGAAGTACTTAGCCTGAGACAAACTTTTCCAACCTTTCTAGCAAGTTTGTGACAGAGAATCCTAGCCCTCTTTTGCCTCAACTTATTGGTGTCTATGGATACTTATAAGATAATCTAATTATCGTGGAAAGACAATTGGCTTTGGTCAGTTCACAGCCCTCAACATTGAATAACAAACCAAACAGAAAAAATTCAGAATCAACATTTCTAACGTTACAAAAATTTCCTCATGATATAACTCTTGTCCAAGTTCATATAAATAGAAGTTTGTTTGTTCTTTGTTTTAGAAGTATGAAAAACCGAACACCTACAAAGCAATTCACATAAACTCTTAGAATTTAGTTCAAGGGTTTCTCAAACCTTTCCTCAGAGCCAACTCACTCTTCTAACTAGTTAGATTTCTCAGCCTTCACTATATAATAAACCAGATTTGTAAAATAATAAAGTTATCTGGCCACAGGCAAACAGTGAATGAAATCAGTACATAGCCAATGGTTTGACAGCCTTGAGAGAAGTATACAGAAATTGCACCTCAAAAACAATTGACACAATAAGCACAGTTATCAGAGATCAATTGTCCATTAAGCCCCACACATCACAGCACTACTTATAGATTAAAATATGTAATCCAATTTAGAAACTGTTAAGTCACACAATATTCTGAATTAAATAGACAAAAACAAAGCATTTACTTGGTGCCCATTATAAACAACACATAGATTGCTAGAAATGAGACATAATATAAAAGTATTCAATACAGCCCCTACCTTGAGAATATATTTATTGATCTTTGTGAAATAAACACTGAGAAGTAGTGTTCAGTATACTCTGGCTAACTGTGCATTTGTAAAAATAATCCAGGACTACTATCCACAGAACCTAGCCTTAATTCTTTCACTTTTAGTCACCTTGGGGCTACAGAACTAGGGTGCATCCCGAGACCTCTATACTAAATCATAAAAGGAAATAAATAATACTTTAAGCAGCTACTTTGTGTAGTAGATATAGAATCAGATGAGGTAATGGATATTTGATACACTCCAGAATTCCATTCAAATAGAAAGTACTACGCAATGAATTAATTTAATAGTTAAGATCTTGGGCTTTGGAGTGAAAAGAAATAGGAATGAAATGGGACTGTTTCACTTACTAGGCATGTCCTCTTTGAGCAAGAGTTAAGGTATTTATGTCCCCATGACATCATTCTGACACTCAGATAAAATGGCACAAGGCTGCCATGATGCTAGAATGAAATAGTTCATATCTAGAATTCAGCATAGTACATAGCACGCATTTACTAAACTCTTACTATTGATGTTAACATTTAGAAAGAAGAATGCACGGTAGAATTTAGGCAAAAAATCTATTTATAAAGCACTGTTTCTTAAAGACAGTACATTTCTGTTATCAATAAAACTCACACTTTTGGAACACTCAGCAACATATAGTAAGTGATACGATACCGTATCAGCAGAGATAGTACATCAAATTCCCCCCAACCATTTAAGGTTGAGGGGGACTTATTTTTTTTTTTTCCTATTCTTAGACACAAACATTTTCATCTGCAATGTTACATGGATACTTTAGCACTGCTTGTTCTCCATGTCCACTTTATATACTGATAAATAGGAAGTGAAGGTTTGAAAATGTATCTAAAATAGGTAGATATTGGTTGATATGGCTTGGCTGTGTCTCTACCTAAATCTCACTTTGAATTCCCATGTGTTGTGGGAGAGACCTCGTAGGAGGTAACTGAATCATGGGGGCAGGACTTCATGCTGTTCTCAGGGTAGTAAATAAGTCTCACGAGATCTGATGGTTTGAAAAATGGGAGTTTCCCTGCACAAGTTCTCTCTTCTTGTCTGCCACCATGTGAGATGTGCCTTTCACCTTCCACCATGTTTGTGAGGCCTCCCCAGTTAAATGAATTGTAAGTCCAATTGAACCTCTTTCTTTTGTAAATTGCCCAGTCTCAGGTATGTCTTTACCAGCAGCTTGAAATGGACTAATACACAGGTCAACTATATTGGCAATGGATGGTGGGGAGGGGAACATGAATAAATGTTTATAAACTTGGCCATCAACACTTGGAGCCAAAAAAAAAATGACAAATGAGTGAAATACACAATTCACAACTAATACTTACCATGTATTATTTTAAGCATATGAAAAGCTCAAACATTAAGATAATTCCCCTAATATATTTTTAGTTGATACGTATTTTTAGTTGATACATATGTTAAAAAGCAAAAATAAGCAGGATCGGGCAAATAGCAGAGACACTTCTCCAATGGCAAAGTGAGGAGCTACACTGATCATCTCCCAGTAAAACAATCACAACAGCTAATAAAGAAATCTTAAAGTCTCAGCCAGGTGCAGTGGCTCATGCCTGTATTCCCAACATTTTGGGAGACTGAGGCTGGAAGATTACTTGAGGCTATGAGTTCAAAACCAGCCTCGGTAACATGGCAAAACCCATCTGTACCAAGAAAAAAGATAGAAAAATTAGTTGTGCATGGTGTTGCACAACTGCAGTCTCAGCTACTTGGGAGGCTGAGGTGGGAGGATCACTTGAACCCTGGAGGTCGAGGTTGCAGTGAGTCATGATCACACAACTACACTCCAACCTGTGCAACAGAGTGAGACCTTGTCTCAAAATAATATTAATAATCATAATAGTAATATAAATAAATTTTTATAATAGTCTCTAAAAATTGTTCTAAAGACATATGGCAAGTAGAAAAATATTTATTCAATAAAACCTACTAAATTTCACTAATCACTGTGAAAACTCTGGCACTTGAGCAACAGCCTGTCACTCTTCTTCCAGAAACCTATCCAGCACAGAATAACGCAGGTGTAGTCAAGGACACAGGGCTTCTTCCTAACAGCTTTAGTCTGAGACTAAGGAATCTGCCCATGAAAGGCAGGCCATACCATTTCTTATCAACCCCAGCTCTGTGCTGCAATGCCTGAGAAGTCTGATGCTTCTGGTGGGCCTTATGGACAGGAATGGAGAAAAGGCATTTGGCAAGTCAATAGCTGCATACCAGGTACCAGGAGATGTGTTAATTTGCTCAAGCAATAAAACCACATCTGGTACAGAATTTGCAATTGGAGTCACCATTTGGTTAAGCTTACAATAGTCCACTGTCATTTTCCATGATCCATCTGTCTTCTGCACAGGCCAAACAGGAGAGCTGAACAGGGATTTGGTGGGAATCACCACCCCAGTATCTTTCAAGTCCTTGATAGTGACACTAATCTCTGCAAACCATTCAGGGATGTGACACTGTTTTTGATTTACTACTTTTGTAGGTAGAGGGAGCTCTAATTACTTCTATTTGGCCTTTCCCACCATAAGAGCCCTCCTGTAAGGGAGCAAACGTGGGGGTTCTGTCAGCTTCTAAGTATCGCTATTGCAATTATGCATTCTGGCACTAGGTCTAGGGACCTGCTGGACCCACTGTAAGTCAAATCTGAGCTAAAATTCCATAAATCATCTGACCTCCATAATCCCCTACTTTAATTGAAGGACCACAGTTTTGGGTCTCTCAGAATCAACCTCAGCTCAAAGCCAGTGTCCAGTAGTCCCCAAAATGTCTGATTTTTTTCTCTTTCCCCATTGCACAGTGACCCTGGTAAAAGGTTGAAGGTCTCTTTGGAGAAGGATGGGAAAAATATTAACCACATAAATTGGCAGTAGTGTAATGGGATTCTTTCTCAAGGGAACCTGGCCTCTCCTTCATTCAAGGGGTTCTGGGTCTATAAACTGGCTCATGTCTGGAAATTGACTGAAGGGCTATGATTCTCTGTTTTTATAATTCAGATTAGTCTTTTGTCCATTCAACCTAGAAGTTTTCTGTATGTATAAATTAAGTAGGAATGTAGTAGGCTTCCTATCAATTTCACTTCTAGGAACACCACGATAGTCTTCTAGGCCAGAGCCCTACATGACTCAAACTATTCTGATGTTGCTTTGCCTCTGCTGCCCATTACAGTTACTACATCCCCTTTGCCTTTGATAGTTGAGTGTTGCCACTTGGCCTGTGCCACCTTGGGATGCAATTATTCCTACTGTATTTAAATTTTGTAGTTGAGTGACTGTTGTTCACACTGTTAGATGTGACATACAGTGAAGAGCAATTATAGGGCTCTTCAAAGATGCAGGTGCTGTCCTCACAAATCCGTTTTGCAAAGCATTGGTAAAGGGTACATCTTCTGGACTCTCCCAGCAGGGATGAGTAAGTCTAAAGTGACTAGTTCCCTACAGCATCCCAATCTCCCCAAGCCTTTAGATCCCTTCTTCTAAAGATCAGGCATTTCCAGCTCACTCAGAGTGGGCCACCTTTTAATCCATATTTCAGCTAACCAAGGAAATAAACTATTAGAACCTTTTTTAACTCCCCGAGCCGCAACATTAAATGCAGAATCCCTTCTCATGGACCCAAATCATTAAATTCAGCCTCATCAAACTCTATGTTCCTTCCACCATTATCCCACACCCTTAATATCCATGCCTATGCCTGTTCTCCAGATTTCTGCTTATATAAATCAAAAACCTTAAGCAGTTATTTTCAATTGTAGCACATTCCTCGTGGGTCACACTCTGAACATGACCCCCAGGGGCCCACTGGGACTTTAGTCTAGTTACAGGTTTAGAAGCAAACAGGAGTGTGGGGTTGGCTCTTGAGTAGAATCATCATTATATTGCCTGGCAACTGCCTCAGGGGATGCCATCCCTGTTGCCTCAGGCAACGCAAAGTTTATCTCTTCAAAGGTGGAAAGGCTGATAGCAGCGTGGGCCAGGGAGAGGAGATTTCCTCTAATAGGGATGGGGAAGCTGTTTCTTCTGTCAAAAAAAAAGGTTCATTAGAATTTATAAGCTCATTGTCCCCAGCTTCATCAGGGTCCTCCCACATGTCCCCATTCCAAGTTGCAAGGTCTCATTCTTTTCCAGTCAAAGCCCTTACTTTAACAGTAAACACCTGGCAAGGCTGTGCATGTACCTTTTGTTGCAGGTCAGCCATTCACATGATAAGAGCTTGTGCCTGATTTTCCACAGTTTAAGCTCTTTGTCTACAGGAGCTAAGATTCTCACTCAGGGCAATCTTAGCATATTTGAGGCTCAGTATCTGCTTCTGAAGCCAAGGGATAGAATCCCTGAGTTCATCTTTTTCTATCACCACTTTGTCCAGTGAACTTAGGAGCAACCAACCAACTTCATTACGTTCCTTGGTTCTCCACATACAGTCAAAGGTATAATGTAGAGTCACTAAACTCTTTGTCTCTCATGACTGGTGAATCAGGAGTATTAAATGCATTTATTTTGCATAACTCTCTAAACAGTTCAGAGCAAGGACTCTCAGTATTCACCATACTATTAGAAGTGGAGTCTTTAGCATTTTTGGATCAAACATATTTAAGCAGCCAACTCCAGAAACCCAAAACCAGCAAAAGAATTCCAACCTTAATATTCTGTTCCTCTAGAACCACTCTTGGCACTGAAATCTGTATTAGAATTCTCTAGAGGGATGAACTAATATGATATAGACATGGGAGTTTATTAAGTAGCATTAACTCACACAATCACAGGGTTTCACAATAGGCTGTCTGCAAGCTAAGGAACAAGGAAGTCAGCCTGAGTCCTAAAGCTGAAGAACTTGGAGTCCGATGTTCGAGGATGGGAAGCATCCGGCACAGGAGAAAGATGGAGGCTGTAATGCAAAGCCAGTCTAGGCTTTTCACATTTTTATGCCTGCTGTGTAGTCTGATTCGATGGTGCCCACCCAGATTAAGGGTGAATATGCTTTTCCCAGCCCACTGACTCAAATGTTAATCACCTTTGGCAACACCTCACAGACACACCTAGGATCAATAGTTTGCATCTTTCAAGCCAATCAAGTTGATACTCAATATTAACCACCACAGTAAGATATAACACAGTAATTCCACTCTTAGGTTTCTGCTCAAGATAAATGAAAACTTACATTCACTCACAAAAATATATACAACTATTAATAGCAGTATTATTCATAATAGTCAAAAATTACAGACAATCCGCATGACCATCAGCTGATGAATGTATAAAGTGTAGTATATGCAAACAATTGGAAATATTGAGAAATAAAAAAATAATTAAATATCAATATATGCTACACCATGGGCATTGAAATGTTAATGCTAAAGAAAAGTAACCAAATACAACAATTACATATTGCCTGATTACATCTAAACATGTCCAGAAGAGACAAATTTAAAGACACAGGAAGCAGATTGGTGATTGCCTAGAAATGGTGATTCTAGAGTAAATGAGGAGTGATTGCTAATGGGTACAGGCTTCTTTCATGATGTGACACAAATATTCTAAAATTGATTGTGGTGATGGTTCAACAACTCTGTGAATATATACTGAAAACTATTAAAGTGTGTACTTTAAATCAGTAGATTTTATGGCAAATGAATTTTATCTTAATACAGCTGCTAATAACAAGCAAGAATTATTCCACAGAGATGATGGAGTTAGTGCAACTCCCTTGCTGTCCACACTCAGTAGCAATCTATTGGTTTTCCTGGAGCTAATGAGTTTCTTGCGGCTTAGAGACGGGACAAGAGAGAAACACAGGAAGTGTCAGGTCATGGGATGCCTTAACACACAGGTATCTTCCTAGAGGAAATGATAACATAGGTGGATCCTATAGGAGTGAGTTTGGTCTTTATAAAGCCCCAAATCAAGAAATAGCTAAATAGAATGGAAAGAATTCCTCCTGTTACTGAAGCCACAAAACTAAAAGGAGCATAAAAAATAGACTTGCTTCAAGTGGTATAGGACTGAACAATTAGGTTCATACAATATGAAGTGTGGTTCCATACACATAAGAAAATTGTACAAAAAAAGACCGAGTTGACGGTACAAATAGCAAAAAGTAAAGTCCTTCACATATGATGCTGTGTAGTGCTTAATCACACAGAAGAAATAATTTCATTACATACACAATAATACATTTTAGATAGCTTGAAGGCTTAAGTGTAAAAAATAAACAATTAAAACACTGGAAGATTGTTTTGTAAAATACATGTATAATCCAGGGTCAAAAGATCAATTTATTCAAGTCAAGAAATCTTGAATCTGGTGATATGAAGATATATTTGACTATATGAACCTGGATATCTTGCCTATCTTCCTTCCTCCCTCACTCTCTCATCCATCTCATCTGTCTTTCTCCTAGAATTAGTAACCAAATGTTTATAAATGGTATTAATTTTCATTTCCATGATTACATACAATGAAATCCAATATTTTCCATTTTGTTATGTTCTATTCTCTTATATACTATTTGATTTCATTAACATATCATCTTAAAACCCAGAATTGATTTTGTGATCCAAAGTAAAAATTTGTTGCAGAGACACTGAATGTTTGCATCTCTTTAGTGTCATAAATATATGTATACCTTCTGACTTCTTCCTTCCTGATTTTCTTCTTGAATAATTAATTTCAAAAGCCATTACGAGGCTTAGCATGATAACCTTTTGCCTCTATTGCAGATATGGGCTGTGGTCTGAGAGAATCAGAACTCTAGAGGGGGAGGAACATGCAGTAGTATCTGTGGCAGCAGCATGCACAGCATGAAGTATCAGAGCACTAGTCAAACGAGAAAGGCATTTGAGACGGTGGGAGGCAAATGTGGCCATGTTTGGAAGATGAGATGTTTTGGAAAGCCACATAGGATGGCAATGATGGGCTGGCCAGAGTTGTTAGAGTCTGATGACGGTGAGTAGGGTATGCCTGTGGGGTAGCAGTCTAATTTGGGGTTACCTAGACTGAGTGATACCAGGATATTTGGGTTGGGTGGGGTATTGTGGCAGTGATCAATGTAGGGAATCAGAGCCTGAGTGGAGTATCAGAAGGTAAATGGCGTCAAGTAAGCCTTTCTTGGAAAAGGGTTGCCACTGCAGCCAGGCATGGAGGTAACCAAACCCAAGAAAGGCAAAGGAGGCATTCAAGATGTCTGGAATGGGATGTCAGAAGCCAAAGCAGCTAACCAGGATGTTTATGAGTGGGTCAGAATGGAGTGATGACTTGGTGTGATTTCAAAGCCTAAAGATGGTTACAAGGGCATTTGTGTAGACTGTTACATGTGCTGAGTTGGGGAGTAATGAGGGTAATGATGGTGTCTGCATGGGAAGGGTGTCAGCGGGATAGCAGTCCATAGCGGGATGTCAAAGCAAGAGAGGAGAGAGTGGAGCAAGACAGTCCCCCATTAATCAACTCCCTGCAACAAACCACCTTCACAACGAGAAAAAATCAGGTGAATACTCATAGTACCTGATTTTAAATACATATCAATAAAAGAGTTACCAATGAGGATAGGAAATAAAGTCTTGAATTGCTGATGCCATCCCTCCCTTGTGCCCTGGCAGAAGACACGTGGCAAGAAGAGAGGATCTGGTGCACTTGGGAGAAAGGGAGTGCAGCTATTGTAAGGTTCTGCATTGAACTCAGCGCTGTTCTGTCACCACAGAAAGCCAAACCACAATGAATTCAGTTGATGCCTGCTCACAGAAGGAGTATCTAAACCAACCCTAGCCAGAGAGGAATAACACAAACCAGCAGTTGAAACTTGAGTTCCAGTGAACCTTCTCACCACAGGCTAAAGGGCTCTGGGGTTCTATGTAAACTCGAAACGCAGTCTAGGACAGAGACTGCAGCTCCTAAGCCAAGTCCCAGTTCTGAGCTGGGCTTAGACCCACTGGACTAGGATGTCATGTGACCGAGGGTGACAGCGGCTGGAGCAGCTAAGGGAGTGCTTGGGCAACCCCTCCACCTATCTCAGGCAGCACAGTTCACAGCTCAGTGGGCTTCCTTCTACTGCGGACAGAAGAGGGAAAAATAAAGGCTTCCATTTCAGGTTGGCTGACATTTCTAGACACACCCTGGGTAAAAAGAGAAAACTGTCTTGAAGAGAAGAACCAAATCTTGGTAGGACTCGTCACCTGATGCAAAGAAAAAGCCCTTGGTCCCCTAATAACCAGGAGTGATATGCAGGTAGTACACTGTGGTGGGATTATGAGACTTGCTGGCTTCAGATGAGACTCAGTCCCGCTGTGGTGGCTATGGGGAGAGACTTCTGCTTGAGAAAAATCCTGTATGCTGTTTGTATGAATGTAAATCAGTACAACTACTATGGCAAACAGGGTTTGAGGTTCCTCAAAAATCTATGAATAAGATATACCGTATAATCCAGAAATCCCACTCCTAAGTATAAACACAAAAGGAAGAAAATCGGAATATGGAAGAGATATCTGTACTTCTGTGTTTACTGAGGCACACTATTCACAATGGCCAAGATTTGGAAACAAAATAAGCACAATAAATGGTACTGGGAAAACTGGATATACATACACAGAAGGATAAAACTAGACATGTATCTTCCACTATGTAAAATAAAATCAAATGCATAAAACTATGAAACTGTCAGGATAAACTGTGGTATGCATACAAAATAGAGTATTATTCAGCCATAAAAAGTGACATTCTATCATTTCCAAAAACATGGATTGATCTGGACATCATTAAATTAAGTGAAATAAGCCAGGCACAGAAAGACAAACTGCACGATTTCACTTATTTGTGTGAAATGAAAAATAAAACAATTAAACTCATGGAGATAGAGAGTAGAGGCATGGTCCCAAAGGCAGGGAAGGTTAATGCAGGTTCATGGGGGAAGTGGGGATAGTTAATGGGTAGAAAACATAGTTAGAAAAAATTAGACCTAGTATTTGTTAGGACAAAAAAGTGACTATTGTAAAAATTAATTTAATTGTACAGGTTAAATAACAAAAATAGTATGATCAGTTTGTTTGTAACATAAAGCATAGATGCTCAAGGTGATGGATAACCCATTTATCCTGATGTGATTATTATGCATTGCATTCCTGTATCAAAATATTTCACATAACCCCAAAATATATGCACCCACAAAAATTAAAAATGAAAGAAAATTTAAAAATAAAAACAGAAGTGGAATGTAGAAGGGAAAAGTTTGGGGTATCATTTTAGTGGCATGTAGGGTGATGTGTTGGACCTTGAACTTGGTCATAAGTTTGTATGCATGGTTGTGGGTAGGGTGAGGGGGTGCATCTATGCTTGGCCAGTGGCAGCCAGATATGTGGTGTCAGAGTATGAGTGGAGGGAGGAGACCATGAGTATGGGGTCAAAGGTAAGAGACTGATTTCACCCAATGACATTTACTAAGTAAATAAATACAATGAAGGTAAGAAGCAGGTTCTTAATCATCAGAGAATAGAGATAAAAGTGTGCAAAGAAAAAACAACCAGAGTAAATAGTGTGGTATCTGATTGGAACTGGAGTTTTAATATGAACTCACAGGTATAAGTAAACAAAGGAAAAATAAGTATAAACATGTCTTTTTTGCCTGCTCTTTGGGGCATTAGGCTTTGAATGTGTTATCTTTACTCACAAAGGCAGCTTCTGATTCCAAAATCACTCAGTACATAGTGGTTAAGTTAGGACTACTGTAGTGACAATCAAGTTTTGCTGTGTTTTCTAACCACTTATTTATCAAAATCCAAATGAACTACTTTTATTTTGGAGGAGGCAGGTAAGGAATAACTGCTGAAGAGTGCAGTCCACTTCTATGGCTGGATAATTGTGCCTTTGTGTCTGAAATTTATGTTTTTTAATCTGGAGCTTTCTTAAAAAAAGCTTTCTTCTTTTGCGTGGGTGAGGCATGCACAACACTGCGGAAATCACAGAGATGACGACGACATTTTTCCCCTTATTTTCGTTTAAAAACTGTTTTTGGATGTAATGAATCTATGATTTTTTTAAAAAAATATCTGAAACCATGAGACAAATAATTGAATTTTTCAGTTTTCTTAATAACTTTTCCAATGTAAATATTACCTACTTTTCAATTTAAAATACACCGTTTTCTTAGCTCCAAATCAACTAATTCTTAGTAGTTAGTTAAGTACAGATACCATAGGGACTTTGCAGGATCAGTTGAGTTTCCCATTGTTTTCCCTGGACAACTGATATTTATTAGCTCTTTATTGAGTATAATTCACTAACATGGCTGTTGTTCCTTTCTATTTATCAAAATCTCAGAAAAATGATAGCCTTTATATACTTAAGCTTTAATCAACAATAGCTGGAAGCATGTGAAACAGTAAACAGCTTCAAGACATGCAATAAACTCTGAGGTTTATTTACAAAACAACACAGTGAGAATCATTTATTGCCAAGTTACTAAAGGTAATAGTGATTACTGCTATTAAAATACCGGAAGCTATTAAATAGTTGCCTAAGCAAATAGTCTACATTCAAACCCAGAATTCCAATTAGTCTTTTTAAAATTTAACTTTGGGAAAACAGAATAGATTAACTCTATTCAATGAAAAAGGAAAAACCAAGAAACACCAAAAATTATCCAATTCAAACAGGTGTAGAAATTGCAAGCTTTTCTTTGGATCATACAATGGGCTTTTAGCATGAAGCAAATAGAAGTTCTTATTTTCTACTATAGTCATATACTTTTGTTGACAAATCATTTATAAGAAATAATGAATAAAAGTAGGTCTCTAACATTTCCATAAAGATGGATTAAAAGAGAAGAAGGAGTATCAGTTGATTGTCATTTAGGAAACTGGAAAGAGTCTTTCACAGTTTTAGAAGAGATACAACAGAAATCTAAAAACACAGCAATTAATAGGGAATAAAGGTCTATTTGAAGTGTCTCTTGCCAAGAACTACAAAATATACCTTCATTAGGACATAAAATTCCCTAGTGATTGCCTATAAAATTCTATTAAAGATAAAGATCTTGGCCAGCCCCTGTGGCTCATGCCTATAATCTCAACACTTTGGTAGGCTGAGGCAGGTGGATCACTTGAGGTCAAGAGTTCATGACCAGCCTGGCCAACATGGTGAAACCCCATCTCTACTAAAAATACAAAAACAAACAAAAAATTAGCCGGGTGTGGTGGTGGGTACCTGTAATCCCAACTATTCGGGAGGCTGAGGCAGGAGAATCTCCTGAATCCGGAAGGTGGAGGTCGCAGTGAGCCAACATTGCGGCCACTGCACTCCAGCCCAGGTGACAGAGGGAGACTCTGTCTCAAAAGAATAAAAATAAAAATAAAAGATCTTTTATTCTACCTCATTCCTCTGGCGACCATATTCCTCTAAGTCAGGGTTTCTCAGTTTGATACTACTGACATTTCAAACTGGAAATTTCTTTTTTGGAGAGGGGATTTTCTGTGCATTTAGGGTGTTTAGTAGCATCCCTGGCCTCTATACATTAGTTATCAGTAGGATCTAGTCCTTATTTGTGACAAACAAAAATGTCTACAGATATTGCCAGTTGTCTCCAGGTTGGGGGTGGGTCAAAGTTGTATCTGGCAGAGATCCACTGCTTTTAATCAATCTCAAAATGCATTATCTGTCACAAAGTTCAACTAAAAAAACACACACACGTAGTTTTTGAAATTGAGGTCATCTTATAAAATCTGAACCCTATGCTTCCTGCAGTCAGAGTTATTGTAACCAACCACTTGTTACCCATCTCAAAACACATTCACTGATTTCTGCAGTCCTCTCCTGCTCTGATGATTTGGTTTTCACGCAGGTGGAGACACACATACTGTCTAATTTCTAATGCATCATTTCCCATGTCTCTCAAAACATTTCCAGTAGAGGTCACATATTTTTACATGTAAGAAAAAAATTCAGAGTAAAGAAAAAAACCCACAATTTTAAATTAGGAGAATATATTTAAAACCAGCCTAAATTCAGAATAAGCTTGGGAATATGAAACCTGAGGTAACAGTTCATTATAGTTCAAGAAGCCTAAGAGATGTCTGAAACTTCAAAGGGGACCACTGTTGCTGATTAGCTATGTCGACTGAAGTTTTCTTTGGTCCCTTGAGAAAAGTTTTGTATTTCAAATTTGAAAATGATTTAAGCTGACTGGGAAATGAAATAAAACAGCAGAACTTTTCTAGCACTCTAAATCCTGATAGTACAGTGATTACATCTGATATTAGCATATTTTGTGCCGCCTAAAGCAGTATTAGGGGCTGATAATTGCCAGGGAGAGAGAATTTCCAGGAAGTTTCATCCTGGGAACCGGACATGTGTAGGGATTTCTCCAAATTCATATTCAAATATGTATAACAACAAGCATTTGTACAATAGTGTACATATAAAACAAATTTGCAGTTGAGGGGATACATTTTATTATATTTGTTGTATAGAAGCAGATACTATATCACCGAGGATGTTCTGTTTACTCCAGATCAAACAATAACTAATTCAGCAGGTTTAAACATTCATCTTGACTCTCCTCACTTTCTCACTCCACATCCTTCTCTGAAGCAGCAAAACATGCACCCTCAGTGGCCTCACTACAGCAGTCTGTCTGTCTGAAAATAATGTGAATATGCTTTGAACAATATCCGTAGTGTGAAGAAATGTGGCTAGTGTTTGTTAATTTGAACAAGTATGCCCTCATATGCACACTTTCTCAAAGGGAGAGTCCCAGAGTCCCCATAACAGTCTTCTAAATAAATCCTGCTCTTTATACTCTGTTCTGCATTGCTCTACCTGTCCTCCTCCCAACATACACACACACACACACACACACACACACACACACACACACAGAGACCTTAATTTAGAAAGAACAGTAATATATCATTTGTAAAGACATACAATTACTGGGACAGCAACAAATCTCTGGAGAGAAGGTTAAGACATACCTTCTTGAAATTTATTCCTTCATTCTTATTATATTTGTATTAGCTCATTTTCATGCTGCTAATAAACACCTAAACTGGGTAATTTATAAAGAAAAAAAAGGTTTAAAGGACTCAGTTCCACGTGGCTAGGGAGACCTCACAATCATGACTGAAGGCAAAGAAGGAGCAAGGCATGTCTTACATGGTGGCAGGCAAGACAGAGAGCATGTGCAGGGGAATTTCCCTTCATAAAACCATCAGATCTCATGAGATTTATGCACTACCACAAGAACTGCATGAGAAAAACCCTCCCTCATGATTCAATTACCTGTCACCTGGTTCCACCCACAACATGTAGCAATTATTACAAGACAAAGTAAGATTTGAGTGGGGATTCAAAACCAAACCATATCAATATTCTTCTATTTTATTTCTGAATTTCTATAGGGTATTTATTATATTTCATCATATGAGTGTCTTTTTATTTGAGAAAACCCTAAATCTACCATTTCCTAGATGTCACTTCAAGGCTATATAATACTAAGTCCTCAATATACTTTGTTAATCACAAACACGATGGTTATCATCACTGTCTTCATTACAGAGGCTGCTTGAAAATGAAGTCTACACAGAGCTAAGCAATAAGAAGAGAGGAGAAAGCAACACATGAATGGAACCATTTGAAAGCCTGGTTACAGCCTTTCTTAAAATTAGATCCACATGACAGTCAATAATTTTTTATTGATTACATAGTGTATTCCAGGAACTCTTCTAGTTACTGGGGATATAGTAACAAATAAAACAAACTGTCTGTGATTATGGACCTAATACAATATTTGGCATGACGATATAACAAAAAATAATCCAAGTGCACACAGCATGACAGCAGAGAGGATAAAATTAACAGAAAGCACAGCATGTTGGAATATTATTATTTTTCATAAGATGGGTAGCTAAGACCACTTCACTGCAAGAAAAAGCAAGCACAAGTCTACAGGAGGGGAAAAACTAAGTCATGAAAATGTCTGAACAAGGACCATTTCAGGTTGTGGAAATACCAAGTGAACCGTTCCAGAGGTAGGAAAACGGTTCCAGAAGTAGGGGTCACTCAGAGTTCCAGGAGGTCAGTAAGGCTGGAGTAGAATCAGTTAAAGGATGAGAAGTAGGAGATGAGGTCAGGTGTGTATCAATATGACATTGGTTTTTATCCTGGGTAATCTGAGATGCCATGTTAGGATTTTTATAAAGGTGTGAAGTCATCTTAGGTCATTTTTTTTAAGTATTATTCTGTCACCTGCAACCACAAAGGGGCCAGGCAGGGGGCTGGAGCAGTCCAGTAGGAAAGCTGTGATAATAATCTAAGTAGGAGGTAGGTGATGGTGGCTAGGGTTAGGGTGAAAGCAGTGGGAATGGTGAGAAATGGTAGAATCACAGAAGTATCTCTGGACCCAACCATTTTTATTGATTGGTAACAAGGAGGCCTGTGGGTGAAGAGAAAGGTCAGGGTTCACTTAAAGGGTTTTGGGACAAGAACTTGGAAAGATTAAGTTGCCACTGACTAGGCAGGGAAAATGCGGAAGGACCAGTTGTTTTCCTGAAGATAGCAGAAAGTGAGTGTCAAGCGCTGAGTATGGGAAATAGTAATTTGTAGATGCCCTGATAAAAAAACACCATGATATGCCTCCCACATCTTCCTTCAAGGAATGGAAGGATTATTCCCTTATATGTTAGAAATGTTGCTCATTGAGATGCTTTGGCTCTCAGTCCTATTCAAAGAATGCCTCATCTGAAGAAAGCCCAAGCTCAAGCTGCTTTCTGAGGCAACCTACATCTAATGAACATCGATGCAGACACATAAAGGGCCTATCTCCTTGACCCAGCCTTACAAATCTGAAGGGCAATATCAGATCCATAATTTTCCCTGCAGTCAGGTGAAAGTTTTACTTGGACTCCATTGAAGTTCAACTTCTCCCTACATCTAATCCTGCTTTCTTCCCCTCCCTTCAGTAGGAGTTGATGCCCAAACCACTCCCTAACAAAGATCCTGTAACTGAATCTTAATCTCAAAGTCTGCTTCCCAGAAAACCCAACCTAAGAAAGATGTTTCTTTAGTAACCAAAGGGAAATACTGATCTTATGGTTTGACATGGACCTACAGGTTTGAGACACAGAGCGAAACCAGACATGTGAATTAGAAGGTATCAGCATATACAACTTAAACTCGTTAGATCAGTAGAAATAATCTTTGGAGTAAATGCAAACAGGAAAATAATTTAAAGTTGAAAGAAGGGTGTTTCAACTTTTGAAAGTCAGGAAAGTTAAGGGGAAGAACTGTCAAAGAAGACAAAAATAGAGCAATGGAAGAATACAGAAAAAGTCCCAGGAGATTGGGGATTACTACAGGACAACTAATTAAATTTTTAAATAAAGAAGAAACTACCGATTCTGTCACATCTTGACGATGGATTGAATAAGATGAGAAATTAATTTGGCAATGGAATGGGCATTGAAAATGCAAAAAAAAAAAAAAGTTATTTAGTGGATTAATGGTTACAATGGGGTCAAGAGAGAATACTGGAAAGGAGAATGACCAAGACTTTCTCAGGCAAGTATAAACAATATAACTGAGAAGTTTCCACAGTGAAGGGAAACACAGAAATGGATAAACTGCTAGAACGATTATGGATCAAGAGAAATTTTGTTGTTGCTTTGTGTTCAATTGCAATATATAATAGCAGTTTTGCATACTGATGGAAATGGTCAGGTAGAGCAAGAAATGCTTAGGATGTAAGAAGGAAATAGGGCAGTTATGAAGCAACATCCTCCAGAGTAGACATATATTGAATCAGTAGAATGCTATCAGAGTCAGAAGAGCTCCTTTCCTCCAGCAGGTAGTCCCAGGTCCAGCTGTCAGTGGAGAGGAGACCCACAGTGGGTGGCTCCCTTCTGCACAAAGGTTGTCCAGTTGTCTGTGCAGCCCTCAGTGGAGAGGAGACCCAGAGTGGGTAGCTCCTATCTGCAGGCAGGTTGTCCTGTCATCTGCTGGAGTCTGGCTGAGTCCAGGGGTTTTTATGAGCCTCAGAGGGGAAGAAGTGCATGCTGATCGGTGCACGGTCAGCCAGGGACAGGCCCAAGATAAGCATGTTAAGTTCTCACTCCAATCTGCCAAACTGACAGCTGGGCCCCCAGGCTTTAGGCTGTCCCTATTTGGAAGGTGGGGCTTCACCAGGGACTTGCTTTTTTTCACCCAGGATCCTGTCTGCCTCCTGCTGCCAGCAACCTGTTATCCACGGTGCCCATGGTCCCCAGGCTGTTCATGCTAAGGGTCCCCTCCCCACCTGCATCAAGCTGACCTCAGTCCCCCTTGACCTTCTTCCTGTGCTTGCTGGCACCCTAACATTGGAGAAGGTCAAGGTGGCAGAGGCCTGGCGTGCCAGCACCACCCTAAGCATGTGCATACCCAGACAGCTCATCACAGCACCTGGGCTCACCTACAACTCTGCCTCAAAATTGGAGTGGGCACCAGGAGCAGACAGAGGCCAGGAAGCAGGAGCAGGCACTTCTGAGCCTGTGGAGGCAGCAGGGCTTCCTAGGCCCTCAAGAGGACAGAATTCTTGGGTTTACAGCTGTGACTGGGCAGCTGCAGCTGTGCTCAAGTGCCTATTCCTAGCTTCTGCCAGCTCTGCGGAGTGTGTAGCCCCGGCATTATTGTAGCAGGTGCTCCAGATGGGCCACTGCTGCCATTATAAGCAAAAATAGGCTGTTAGATGGATAAGTGTGAGACTTATTTTTATTTATTTAAATAATTAATTAAATAATTTAAATAAATTGTATTTAAATATTTAAATAAAAATATTAAAACTTTAAATAAAATACTTTAAGTGCTTAATAAAATATGAAGCAAGAGAGGTGCTAAAATAAAGCTATTTTTTCCAGTGAATCTCTGCCTCTAAGCTGAATATAAACCACAAATCATCATCTAGTACTACCTGTCCAACCTGCTACAGGACCTCTGCTCTATGCTCAGCGATATTAGAAAATACTATACTAATGTATTTTCAGGTCCTTAATTATTTTCATAAGACTTTGAGAATATGGCTTTATTTCTTACACCACATCAAGTTTATTAAGCTACAATCCTCTTTGAGAATATGGCTCTATTTCTTATACCATATCAAGCTACCAGTCTTCTTTAAGTGCAAAATAAGATAATTTTCACTTATTTCCTTTGTGCCATACGTCTTGTTAAACTATATGTCCAAAATCTAAGTAAAGTCTAACTCCATTAAAAATAAGCATTTAAGTCATAGTTTGCTTTTCTGCTGGGGCAAAATCTCAAATATTTTAAATCATGTTTAGTATCTATTTAAGAAAAAAAAGGGTCAATAAAAAGATACATTAGGAAATATTTGTTTTAAATGTATAAGGCCTAGGGTTCACCTTTCTCTAATCTCCCTGACACTTCCTGGCATTATGCTTCTGAGCACATTGTTGTTTATGGAAGATTTACATTCAGCTAGGCTATTCTTTCTGAGCAGGAAGATACCTATATGAATAGAAAATCTATAAAACAAGTTTTCTACTTTTGATAGTTTTATATCCCTAGAGATGAAAAATCATTCATATTTAATATACTTCCCATATCATCAAGAGTATCAATTTAAAAAAAAAAGAATATTTAAGAAAATCTTCCTTAAAAAAAATTCACACTATGAATCAGATTAAATTTTTGTAACAAGCAGGTGAGTGGCACTGTAAAACATCTCTATCTATTATCAATCAATCAACCAATCAGTTATACAAAATATAAACTACTCTGTGGAACCAAGTAACCAATGTCAGTGTTTAATGTATTTAAACTTCCTTATCTACAATCATGTGACATTGTTATTTTGAGATAATGATTAAGTAGCTATCTAAAATTTAATGTAAAAAAAGGTGAGAAAATGTATTTTCTGGTATATGAACTAAAAACAAGGTGGAAAATTAACACTGATCAAAACCAGGGTAACTTTTAAACAGGATAAATAATGTATTCTGCAATTTAAAATGGAAAAATGTTTTGTACAATTCTCAGTGTTAAACTATACAGTAACACATTAGAGAATCAGAATTCCGAAACATCAAGGAAAAACTTCTCCTTAACTCATTCTATGAAGCACAGTATCCTCACACCAAAACCTGGCAAAAACATGAGAGCAAAAAAGAAAACTTCATGCCATGATCCCTGATGAAATAGACACAAAAATTCTCTATGAAATACTAGCAAATAAAATTCAGTAATACACTGAAAAGTTAATTCACTACTATCAAGCAGGCTTCATTCCTGTGACTCACAGACAGTTCAACATACACAAATCAGTAAATGTGATTCACCACATAAATAGAAATAAAAAAACAGAAACCAGATGATCATCTCAATAAATGCAGAAATGCTTTTGATAAAATCCAATATCCTTTCATAATATGAACCCTCAAGAAACTAGGCATCAAAGAAACATGCCTCAAAATTTTAAGAGCCACCTATGACAAATTCACAGAAAACATCACACAGAACAGGCAAAAACTGGCAGCATTCCTCTGAGAAGTAGGACAAGACAAGGATGCCCACTCTCACCACTCCTATTCAACATAATACTGAAACTGTTAGTCAGTGCAGTTGGGCAACAGATAGAAATAAAAGGCATCCAAATAGAAAAAGGAGTCAAGTTATATTTCTTTACTGACAATATGATTCTCTACCTAGAAAATCATAAACTGGCAAAAGTTTCCTAAAACTCATAAAAGACTTCAATAAAGTTTCAGAATATAAAATCAATGTACAAAAATTAAATAGCACATCTATACTCCAATAACATTCAAGCTGAGAGCCAAAACAAGAATGTAATCCAATTTATAGCCACAAAAATATAAAATACCTAGGAATACATTTAACAAAGAAGGTGAAAGATCTCTGCAAGAACTACAAAAATAAATCATAAATACCACAAACAAATAGAAAAGCAACCCATGCTCACAGATCAGAAGAATCAACATCATTAAAATGACCATGTTGCTGAAAGCAAAGTCCATATTCAACACTATTACTATAAAGCTACCAACGTCATTTTTTCATAGAACTAGAAAATATTATTCCAGACTTAAGTGGAAGTGAAAAAGAGCCTGAAGAGTCAAAGCACAGAACAATGGAGCAGAATAGAGGCCTCGGAGGCACTGCTACACAACTACAACCATCTGATCTTTGACAAACCAGACAAACACATGCAATGGGGAAAGGATTCCCTGTTTAATAAATGGTGTTGGGAAAACTGGCTAGCCATGTGCATAAAGCAGAAGCTGGACCCCTTCCTGACACCTTATGCTGAAATTAATTCCAGATGAATTAAAGACTTAAACATAAGACCTAACACCATAAAAACCCTAGAAGAAAACCTAGGCAAAACCATTCAGGACATAGGCATAGGCAAGGACTTCATGACTAAAACACCAGAAGCATTGGCAACAAAAGACCAAATAGATAAAAGGGATCTAACTAAACTACAGAGCTTCTGTATAGCTAAAGAAACAATCATTAGAGTGAACCGGCAACCAAAAGAATGGGAAAAAACTTTTGCAATCTACCCATCTGACAAAAGCGTAATATTCAGAATCTACAAAGAACTAAAATAGATTCACAAAAAAACAAACAAACAAACAAACAAACAAGCAAACCCATCCAAAAGTGGGCAAAGGATATGAACAGACACTTTTCAAAGGAAGACATATATGAGGCCAACAAACGTATGAAAAAATGCTCATCATCACTGATCATTAGAGAATTGCAAATCAAAACATTGAGATACCACCTCAGTCCAGTTAGAATGGTGATCATTAGAAAATCTGGAGACAACAGATGCTGGAGAAGATGTGGAGAAAAAAGAACACTTTTACACTGTTGGTGGGAGTGTAAATTAGTTCAACCACTATGGAAGACAGTGTGGCGATTCCTCAAGGACCTAGACATAGAAATTCCATTTGACCCAGCAATCCCATTACTAGGTATATACCCAAAGGATTGTAAATCATTCTATTATAAAGACACATGCACACATATATTCATTGCGGCACTGTTTACAATAGCAAAGACCTGGAAACAACCCAAACACCCACTGATGATAAACTGGATGAGGAAAATGTGGCCCATATACAATATGGAATACCATGCAGCTATAAAAAAGGATGTTTGTGTCCTTTATAGGGACACAGATGAATCTGGAAACCATCATTCTCAGCAAACTGACACAAGAACAGAAAATCAAACACTGTGTGTTCTCACTCATAGGCGGGTGTTGAACAATGAGAACACATGGAAACAGGAAGGGGAGCATCACACACTGGGGCCTGTTGTGGGGGTCAAGGGAGGGGAGTAGGAAGTTTGGGTGGGATAACATGGGGATAACTGCCAGATGTAGGTGACAGGGGGATGGAGGCAGCAAACCACATTGCCATGTGTGTACCTATGCAACAATCCTGCATGATCTGCACATGTACCCCAGAACCTAAAGTACAATAAAATAAAATAAATACAAAAATAAAAAAAAAAGCAATCTTAAGGAAAACAACAGAGCTGGAGGCATCA
>CAUYLG010065590.1:0-64517 GCA_963573385.1 Cacajao melanocephalus
ATTTCTGCACATTGATTTTGTATCCTGAGACTTTGCTGAAGTTGCTTATCAGTTTAAGGATATTTTGGGCTGAGACAATGAGGTCTTCTAAACATACAATCATGTTGTCTCCCAAAAGAGACAATTTGACTTCCTCCTTTCCTAATTGAATACCCTTTATTTCTTTTTCTTGCATGATTGCTCTGGCTAGAACTTCCAACACTATATTAAATAGGAGTGGTGAGAGAGGGCATCTTTGTCTATATATACAATAAGAAATGCCCCTGGAATTTGTAGAAACATGTATGTGTGTGTGTAGGGGCATGTTTAGACTTTCAGAGTCTGGAACTGGGGGCTCCAGGAAATCTTTTTCTTTTTTTTTTTTGAGGTGATAAGATATACATATATTTGGAGTTCATCAGCTGAACTCAGTTTAGATAATCCCAATTTTTTTGGCAACATCCAAAGCATCGTAATCAGGGGCCAGTCGTACAAATGCCTTCTCCCCATCAGGCTGAATCAGGATGTTGACCTTGGCCACATCAGTGTCATAGATCTTCTTCTTCACAGCCTGTTTGATCTGGAAACATCAAGTTTCTGTTGACCACTGAGTCTGCCATGAAGAAGATAGAGGAAATCTTTTTTAGATGTCTCCAGGAATAGCAGCCCCAGCTAACAACTGAGTTACCTACTTTATCTGGTTTAAATCTCCTGGCCATCCTATAATCTCTTGCTCTGGTCATTCTTTCTTCAAAAGAAAGAAACTGTGTTCAGAGAAGGTATGGAACTTCTTCAGGTCCATGACAGGGAAGAGGAATAGCTGGGATTCAAAGCCAGGCTGGTCCAATGGATTACAAAGCCCATGGCTCCATGGGACCCTGGCAGCCTCCTCATCTTGGTTTTGCTTTTCTGTCGAACCTCTCAAGGAGACCACTACAACTTCAGTGGTGGACATTCTGTATCTCTGGGTATTGGGATGGTCCAGGTCTTAGTCCATAGGCCAGGCCTTAATACTAAGTCAGCAACCAGGGGTGGACCTCCTCATTTGGTCCACCAAATGAGGAACAGGTGAAGAATAGGTGACCCTCGACCCCTGTGAGGGTGAACCAATGGGCGAATTTGGGAGAGCAATAGGTTATTGGTAAAGATTTTAAAAGTAATAGTTTCCCAGTCTTACAAATGTAACAGACACATTTTCCCAGTTTTAAACCTACAAATTCTTATTAAGATGTGCTCAGCCTTATAACTGAATTTCCATAATTTTCAAGTATTTTCAACATTAAAAATGAATAGTAGTAGAACATTTGAGAAATACAAAAAAGAGTAAAGGAGACAAAATCTTAGGAATTTCGGCATGACATTATCAGTAAAAAATATCTTTAAGAATTTGGTTCATAAAAACCATCACTTATTGTTTTAATTTGCATTGCTTTGAATATTCAGGGAGACTCCCACACCTTTCCATACATCAACTGACAATTTGTTTCTTCTTTCATAAATTGCCTTTATATTCCTTTGGCCCCTTTTTTTCTGGATAACATTTTTGTTTACATTGAAAATAGAGTTCTCTTACAAGCCATGAAAAGAAGCGATTGTCCAAATATCTTAGCACTTCACCTATATAATAACTGTCTTTCTTTGGCTTCCCCATGTATAAAGATGAGGGGGAAGTGAGTTAGCATAATTATGATAGAGAGTAGTGTTTCCCCAATTGTGTTTTCTGGAACAATAATTCCAGGGGAAGTTAGTGGGCGTAACAGGGGAAAGGGCTCAGATGAGTTGGAAAATGCTTTATAAAATAAGAATGCATGGTTTCCAAATTGCAGTAAAACTATACAATTTGCTATAGGCTTTTGGTGTTTGTAGAGACCAAGAGTTCTCTAGAAAGGGGTAGAAGATAACATTTCCCACTCAGCACCTCATGAACTTTGGACAGCCCTGGTGTGGAGGAAAGAATATAGGAGAGGGTGGTGGCCAAAGGCTTGTTTTGCGATAGGTTTGACACTGATGTGTTTTATGACCTTAGGCAAATTCCAACATCCTATCACTGGTAAAATAAACAAGGATACGTTTGAGATGAGGCTTGTAGTATGCACAGGATTTTGATAGGAGAAAAGAGGTTTCCAGTGGAGGCAATTGAATGGGCAAAGTCCGAGACGCCTTTCTACCCAGAGTGATACCAAACCAAATACTGTAATTCTGGTCCCTGTTTTTTAACAACTCCACCCTGTTAGTAGAAAACAGATGTGTTTTCTTCGGAGAGACAGAGTTTTACCAAGTCACCAAGTTTTTCTTAGTTCTGTTTCAATGCTCAGAAAACCACCTGCCTTTTCCTAAGTGTTCCTGACCACTTAGATAGACCACATCATAAAAATTCATATTTGAAAGAAGAAACCTCACTGCTTCAGTCGCTTTGACAACCAGACTTAGGGCTTATGGAGAAATTACAGATGAATGTCTTTAAAATCCAGTGAAAGACTTTTATGATCCGTTACTTGAATAGCAGGTCTACAATTTTTATACATGGTTTATTTATACTTAATTGTATAATATATACATGCAAGCTCATTAGAAAAGCATCTGTTTTATTAAGGAGTGGGAGGGGGAGGCATGAACCAGAAGATTATTTGGATTGCTGATTGTGAAATAAGTTACTCATTTTTTTAAAAAAATCTTGAATTGGCAGTCATTGTATTACATGTATAATGCAATACATTTCAATTCATACAAGTTTCCGAAACATCTCTTTTGCATCTGGCACAGTGCTGGAGCATTCTTGCTATCCAGGAGCTCACAGTTTATCGGAAGATAGACTAGAACACAGCTAAAAATAATGATGTAGTGCTCACAAAGCCATGTTAGTGTTCATAACAAAAAATCCTACAGATCCCAGAGGAAAGAGTGACAGTCTTCCTTGGGGAGATAGAGACAATTCCGCAGAGATAATATTTAAGCTGCCTCATAAAGCTGAATAGGATTTTCTCCTTAAAAAGAAGGACATAAAGGCATTCCTTACTCCAAGAAGCCTTCCGTGATCTCCATAACCAAGTCAACTGCTTCTACTATTACTCTCATAAACAATGTTCCTCCGCAGTGAAGCATGCACCATCTCCGAAGTTCCCATTTCTTTGTACCATTTCCTAGTTGATGTCTGTTTAGTTAATCTAGTTAACGTTACACTTTATGTCCAATGGGGGCAGGGGTCATAATCCTTCCTTTCTTCCCTAACCAGAACTCAGGTCAGAGAAGGAGCTCAGCAAATGTTGGATGGATAAACAACATGAACAAAGACAGAGAAACAGGAGATAACGGCATTTTAGGAAAACGCAGAGCAAGTTATTCAACACGTCTGGAGTAGGATGCAGAATGAGACCTGGAATTGGCAAAAATTTGAGCAAAAATGTGCTAGCTCTTAGCTACCAATTTTGAACTATAGTAACCAGAGGAAAGTACAAGTTAGCCAAGCAGCATTTCTAAATGGCCAGGTTGACTCTCTCCAACACCATGAGTCCATCCATGGTTTCCTAAGTCTTGTCTTGTGGTTGAAGTCCTTGTCTACTCTAAGGCTGCAGGTGGACAGACCTTTGAGCATTTTTGGTTTTTTAAATAACTCCTTTTCGTTCAAAGACATTTTATTCTGTCTACTCATTCCAAGTAAAGAGGAGCTTTGGAGATAACAAAATCCTTCTCAACCTTCCAGGTGAGGTTCATGTTCTGCTTCATGGAGTCCTTGAGCCTCAGAGCTAGAAGGGACATTAGGAAGTTGAAGAAATTGGGGCTCAGATTGAGAAAAAAGACTTGCCGAGAGTCATGCAGCCAGGAAGGAGCCAAGCTAGGTTTAAACCCCAGGTGTGTCTGATTCCACTCCATCTCATCATCCACCACTTTTCTGAAACTGCTTGTCTTTTATTCAGCAAACTTTTGCATTTCCAGGCTTCCTGCCCTCGAAAAGTTTCCTGTTTCACCTCCAAAGCCATTAGCAGCCCTTAGGCCCCTGGCCAAACATCTGGCACTTGACAGGGATGTTCCCTGTTTCCCCATCTCTGCAGGGTGCTGAAGGGGTGGGTCATGAGTTATGCCTTGACTCCATACAGCCAAGCAGAGTGCAAATAAACAGGAGGGGACAGCACACATGCGAATGGAGAGTGGACGGCGTGTCCTCCCCTCTGTGTCGCTGTCTGCAAGACAGCCTTCAGTGGCTTCTTTCTGTAGCTGCCTCAGACTTTGCCTTAGCAGGGGTTCCTTGAGACTAGGCTGTATCTGTGCCTTAAATTTTGAGCCCTCATACATCCTCTCTTTCCTCTCCTGTAATTCAAAGCTGTGTGTGCTTCCCATAGTGTGCCATGTTCTGTCATACTGCCACATTTTCAATTTTGTCATCTCTCTTGTTAGGAATTCTCTCTCCTGATTTTGGAGCGTTTAAGAAAGTTCAGTTTAAGAGTTCCTTCCTCTGTGATGCAGCCTTAATTCTTCCAACTTAAAGGCTTCTTTACCCATGTTTATTCTGCACTTTTAATTTGTTGTTAAGTCCATCACTGCATTACCTTATTGGATTACACTATCTATCTCCCCCACCAAAAATATAATAGCTAACATTAATAACTATAATTTATTAAGCACTGACAGTGTGCTGGGAAATGAAGAATTTCACTTGTGTTATTATAGTTAATCTTTGCCATAACCTTGTAAATTTGATGCCTTAATTTAAATTTCCCTCAAATCAAAGCTTAATACAAGGGTTTGGGAACACATATAGGGGATCTCAAGAAGCAGGAGTGAAGGACAGGGAGAGAAAGACAGGGGAGGAGGAAAAGACAAAATAAGTTTTTTTTTTTCTTTTTCTGACGTCACTGCTGTTGGCAATGGCTGTTAAATTCTGTCACCTAGGAGAGTGGGAGGCTGGTGCATTCACTCATCAGCCACCATGCCCTGTTGATCAGGAGCTATCCTGAGGGCTGGGAGTTGTTAATGCCCCTTCACTTCTGGGCTGAACTTACCTACACAGGTCAAGCAGATTGTGGCAACACTGGACAAAGTCCTGGGACAGAATGCTGAAAGATGGGAGCTACTTGCTGAAAGATGGGAAGCTGATAGTACGAGGTGATTCTGAGCTGGCCTGGAAATATCCATCACAGCTGCAGCTGAAACAAGGTGGAGGTCAACAGGACGTGATGAAGGTGCTACAGCAGATAGCTCCTACCATAACAGATAGCACCATTTTACACATGAGTGAACCAGTATCTCTGACCCTGAGCTTGGGCTCTTACGTAGTATAGTAGATTCTAAGTGCCCATAGGGTGAGGATCATGTCTCCTTAGTCTCTGCAGCTTCAGTGACTAGCAAAACCCTGGCACATTCTGGGTCCTTAGAAGACGATAGCGGAATAAATCAATGAGTTGCCAGAGTGGTAATTTGAGGCTCTGTAGGGTTGATTCTTACCTCAAATATTTATCCAACTTATGCTAAGCAACCCAGGAATCTTGTAGCCAACCAAGAAAGGCAGACAGTAAATAAGTGTGTTTTAAAAATCTTATGAGTGTTTTAAAAGTAGAACTCTGTATTATAGGAACATGCAGTGGGGGGGGCTCATCTAGTTTGTGGCTCAGGAAGGCCTTTTTGAGGAAATGAAGTTTAAGCCAATACTTGAAGAATAAATAAGTCATGGAGGATGGGTGGCAGGAGGAAAAGCCCATTGAGAATGCCTGGCGAGGAGGAGAGGTTGCAGAGGTAAGAAGAGATCAATAGAGCTGTAGTGTGGTGGGGAGGGCCTGGTTGTGATAACTAAAGCTGGAGAAGTAGATGGGGCTAGATGATGGAGGACTTCTTTGTAAGCCAAGTTAGAAAAGAGCATTCTGGCTATGGTAAGAAAAAGGTATTGGAGAGAAGTGAGAGTGGAAGCGGGAAGATCCGTTAGGAGATGGTAGCTATGTCCAGAGGAAAGATGATGGTGGCCTAGTTTCATGTCTAGGGGTGGGGAGGATTGGAGAAGTTGGTGAATTCTAGAGATATGTATGGAGTTGAGTGGTTACGAACTGTGATCCACTGGAGGGAGAAGAGACAGTCATGTCTAGGATTCTGGCTGGAGCAAACAGATAGGTGGTAAATGGTGGTGTCATTCCCTGGGATAGGGAGTATAAAAGGACAAGGTTGGCAGAGGAAGGTGGTAGGATTCATTGTAATCATGATGAACTTGAGAGGCCTATGGATCAGTGGCCAATACACAGACTTGAGGGTTAAGGGTCAGGACTAGAGTTAGGCAAGCAGGCACACAGAGACCAACATTTAAGGAGGCACTCACTCTCAGGGTCCCATAAGCACAGGGTTAGCACATGAGAATGAGTGTCTCCCTCTATCTTATACCCTAGGGGCCTTGCTTACCTCACTGTCATCCCAGCCCCATATGAGGCACAGAAGAGAGGTTCTGGTTGGAATTATAAGTTGGGACGATAGCGGCATCAGTGATAGAGTGGACATTTGCCATTGTTTAGCTTCCCAGCATTGATTTCTGCTTCCTAACAACACTCAATTTCACTGGGGAAGTTTCATTAGCTTACTCCATTGTGTGTCGTGGTGGGACATTGTGTGGGAAATAGGTGCCTGCCTCCCACAATAGAAACCTGAGAGGGCCCTTGAAGGACACACTGAATATCAGAGCTTGAATCTAAAGTCCATTGTTGTACTCAGTGTAAATTTTGATGTAATGGTTCTAGCTAAACAGTTGAGCAAGACATTCAAAGAAGAAAATGAACAACTATAGGCGATTTCAGTTTGCTGGCCACCATTCTGTCTTCTGGTCTCCCTGTTACCATTTTTCATGCAATATTTCAACATATTTTTCAATAGGAGAAAATATCACCCTTTTCTCTTTTTTTTTTTGAGATGAAGTCTTGCTCTGTTGCCTGGGCTGGAGTGCAGTGGTGTGATCTCAGCTCACTGCAGTGTCTGCCTCCCGATTCTCCTGCCTTGGCCTCATGAGTAGCTGGGATTACAGGCGCGTGTCACCACGCCCAACTAATTTCTGTATTTTTAGTAGAGACGGGGTTTCACCATGTTGGTCAGGCTGGTCTCAAACTCCTGACCTCATGATCAGCCCACCTCGGCTTCCCAAAGTGCTGGGATTACAGGTGTGAGCCACTGTGCCTGGCTAATATCACCCTTTTCTAAGAGTGTGATGTGTGAGGATTTGAGGTCTGTACCCACAGTGGCAATGTTTCTTACTCTCTGTGGAGCCCCTGAAGCTATTTTTAGACTGGGGTTAGGGTAAACTGGAGGCATACAGAGCAGTTGGAGGAGGAGTACATGTACAGTTTTGGAATAAGACAGACACCATACGAGGCAGACCAGAGACAATGAAATAAATTGCATCTTTGGTGACATTGTTGGAAACATCTGGATCAAGTCCACTGAAAAGAATTGTGTTAGTAAGTTAGAGGTTATGCTGCTATATCAGACTCCTCAATAAAGGGATTTAAATAACACAGAAGTTCATTTCTCTCTTTACAGTCCAGAAGTCTGCCCTCCGCAACACATGGCTTGGCATCTCTAGGTTCATAGTGATTGCCCCAGCTGACCCATTTCTCAGCTGATGGAAGAGCAAAAGAAGAATTGGAAAGCTATCGGCTTCTCTTTTAAGACAGTGGCTTGAGAATTGTACTTACCTCTTTTATTTACATTCCATAGCATGGTCACACCTAGATGCAGGGGAGGCTGGGAAAGGTACACTCTGGAAGGTGTATGAAAGAGATGAGTACAACCTTTGGGTCATTTGGAGACATGGTGGTCTATTACAAAAGGAAAGAAAAGGAGACAAGGTTTTGAGGGTATTCATCAGTTTTTGTCAAACCAGTTATTTTGTTTTTCTTCCCTCAAGCCAATTGGAGTTTGGGTTTCTGTTCTTTGCAACGAAAATTCCCCCGATATGAGAAGGATTTGTCACTGAGCGTTTGCTCTTCCCATCGTACGGCCTCTCTATCATCTTTAAGGGACAGTTCAATGCTATGCTTATTTGAATGCAATAAAATTTAATTAGTTAAGGAAAAAAGAGGGAAGGAAATAGCCTGAGATTATACTACATGCCAGCTGCTGTTCTACAATGTTTACATATGGGATATCCCTTAATCCTCAACATTACTCTTTGCTTTCTTTATCTCTGGGTTGCAGGTGAGGAAAATGAGGTAGAGAAGCGTAACAGGTGGTACAATAGTTAATAGAACTGTGATTCAATCCCTGTCTGTCTGATTTTATAGCCCCTGCTTTGTGTACTCCATCCCCCCTGTGTCATTGTGTATTGAGGTGCTTGATGGTGTCAGAATTAATGTGGACAGGGAGGGAGAGATTGGCAGTAGGAAGATAATGGTAAGAGCACAGGGGGCAGTAGGACCAGGTGTCACACATGTGTGTGTATGTGTATGTCTCTGTGTGCTCATCCACAGAGATGAGGAGGCAGTCAGGAGCAAGATAGGTGCTGATAGGACTGGTGAGAAATCAGCCCACAGTAATCACTATCCCAAGGCCCCTGCTTTGTCAGTGGCACTCTCAACTCCTCCTTGACAGGCATTTACTTATTGATTGGGTGTTTATTTGAATGAGGTGGACTGCGGACCTGGAGGCTTCTTTGCTCTGACACGCTCGGGGAGGCTGGTTGCAGAATGGCTGCAATACCCAGAAGTCTGGGATTTAGTGCAGAAAGTCATTTAGTGGCCCATCCTGGCTGAAAGCGCCCTTGGGAAGCTGCTACATAAGCAGAGGAAGCAGCAGCTGGAAGTGCAGGCCAGTGAGCAGGGGCAGAAGAAGGGTGGGGAGGCAGTTTGTTAGTGAGATGAATTTCCAGGAAGGAAAGCCCGCCCTCTACCATCCCGCTGGATTAGGGCTGCTTCAGGACGTCTCATTCCTGAGAAAGCCCTCTCACAAGAATTCCATTGTCTGATCTTCAGGAATGCAAGGAAACTTGTTCCTTAGTGGGCACAATGAGGACACCAGCAGCCAAGGGAGGAAGCGGGGAGTCCTTGAATTCTCTAAGAACCTACCGCAGACTGCCTTTTGGCAAGTGTTCAGGGAGTGGTGCTCTAGGAAGAGCTCCTGGTGGAGCAGCCTGGCCTGGGAACAGTGGTGAAGCAGCGAAGTCGGCCTTATGACCTCGCCTAACCCTGTCTCCTTGCAACCTGGCTTATAACCGGGAGTAGTCTCCAGCCTTCCTTCTGCCCGCAGCCCAGTGTGCCTTCTTCTGAGTCAGACAAAATGTCTCACCATCCCAGAAGAAACAGCCCACTTTCACTGTCCCAGATTCACTGTCATGCCCTTTCTTTCTCCACATGTCTGCTCATCCTTCAAAGGCCTGATCAAATGTCACTTCCTTTGGGAAGCCTACTTTCTTCTGAGCTCATATTACTTTTACCTGCATATCTTCACACCTAGTGTATCGTCATACGTTTTGTAGGTGCCCAGTAAATATATGTTGGTAAAACAAATAGTCCTGATGTACTTTAATGTTGTTATTTTGGATAAAAGTCATACATTAAATAAACAAATAGGATTGCCCTGTATATGTTTATGGATGAAATCCACAAGACCTTTCGTTGAACTTTGTATTTTATTTTTTTGGTTCATGGTGTATGGTTAACCTGCATTCAAGTGACATGGTAAATGAATCACATGTCACACACTCATTTCTGACTGTGTGTTCTTCAGCACGGCAACTCTCTTATTTCCATCTCTAAATAAGAATTTGGAAACAGATGATGCTAAAGCTTCTTCTAGCTGAAAAATGTTATGTTCCAGGTCTGAAATATTTAACATGTGACCACCCAGAAACATTTGCATTTTAAAGGGTTCACTTAATTAGAGGCAAGAAGCCTTAGGGATGGGACTTCAATGGAGGATGACATAGCAAGCAGAGTTCCAAGGGCAAAGAGTCACGGAACTTTCTCCAGAATGATGAGGCGAAGACCTTCTATTCAGCTTCCTTCGAGAATCCTTATTTGACTTGGTATGAACGTACCTATCCCTTTTAAAACATAACAAAAAAAAAGACAATGGAGACTACTTAAATGCAAATTACTAAGTGAAAGAAGCCCGTCTGAAGGGATTACACCATGAAAAATTCCAACTATATTATTTTCTAGTAAAGGCAAAACTATAGGGACAGTAAAGAGATCAGTGATTGCCAGGGATTCAGGGAGAGGGAGGGATGACTGGGCAGAGCACAGGATTTTAAGTACAGTGAAACTACTCTGTATAGTATCATAATGGTGGGTACATATCGGTATACATTTAGCCAAGACAATAGGATGCACAACACTAACAGTGCACCTTAATGTAAACTACAGATTTTAGTTAATAGTCATGTGTCAGTATTAGCTCGCCAATTGTAACAAACGCTCTACAGTAATGCAAGATGCTAATAATATGGCAAATTATGTGTGGAAGGAAAGAAGTCTACAGTAATTCTTTGTAGTTTTTGCTATATTTTTCGCCAAACCTAAAACTCCTCAAAAAGTAAAGTCTATTAATAAGAAACGAACCACACATCTTCTTAATCATAACTAACATTTATATAGCACTTACCACACACCATTTACTGTTCTAAGCATTTTGCACATATTAACTCATTGGAAAAATTCTCACATCAAACTTGTGAACTGTGTGGTATTGTTAATCTCATTTTATAGAGGAGAAAATGGAAGCACAGTGAGGTTAAGTGAGTTTGCACCATGCCACACTACACTGTTTTATTCTGTACCATACCATATGCCATATGTGTACTTTATATGCCCAGGTGTCACCTCTTCCAGGAAGCCTTTCAGACCTGCCACAGGCAGGGGTAGGTGACATCTCCCTATGCTTTTATAACATCCTGGCCCAACTCTATAGACATATCCCATTTAGCATCTATTTGTTGAATGTGTATTAGGGATTTCTAAAGAAGTATTTGGCACTTATCTTGTTGAATACCAGAGAAGCTAGGAATGTCCAGTAAACCGACAACCCATAACTGTTCATAAAAAGGGAAAAGGTGAGTGAGTTTGCTGTGGCATGCTGTGTGCACACTTATGCCATCTCCTGGTCACCTCTGTTTCCTTCTCTGATGTTCTCAGACCTCCTCTTTGATCACTTCTGCATCATTGCTTGGTCCCAATGTCAAAGCCACTGCTGAAGTTTGCTGTGTCTACTACTTTTTTTCTCATTTTTGGAAGTGAAAATAATGTTGGCCAAATTTCTATCCTTTCATGCTATTCTTGCCCTTTGTGTTTCCTCAAAGCCCCATTTTTGGGATGGAGTTCAATACAAGCCAAAAAATGAGAACTCAATTAGAAAAATGAAGGGTTCACTTATAGTACCCCAATCCCCTACAGACAATTTTCCTGGCCAGAGAAGATAAAGGAGTGGGGTGATTCCATTTCCCTTCACTATTTCCTAAGCATGACACCATGGGTCCAATCAGCAGGCCAGCTTCATATTCCCAATTCACTCTGATTTTTCTATTCACAATAACTGGATTGTGGAGACATGGGTAAGTGTGGTCTGAATTCTTCAACCTGAACAAATGGGTTCCTGGGAAGAAACTGTGCTTTGACTGGGACTCTGGAAGGGGGCTTAGGGCTGCAACCAAGGACTGTAGGTTGCAAAGCATGGAGCCGAAGAAGGTCTGAAAACTGTGCAGTGTAGAAAGTTGGAAGTGAGTGGAATGGCCAGGCCTTCATGCATAAGCTGGCTCTGCCGCAGTCATGTCTCAACCTACTCATTCCTCGTTCTTTGGGGCCCAGTTACCTTGAGCTCCCTTTGTGCCCCTTTCTCCCTGCTCTCCCTTCCCTTGGATAACTCAGCTTCTATCCAGTCTCAGCTGAAAGGCCAATGTCTCCAAAGATCCTCTTCAAATTCCTATTACAGGTTAGAATGCTGGCTATTTTCCTCATAGAGTCCTGCCTTCCGTTAGCAATGCACTTGTTACACATGGTAGTCATGAGTATGAGCCATGGTTTGACTTCCCTACTAGTTTATAAGCTGCATAAAGGCGAGAGAATTGCTCTGTCTTGCTTACCATTTTATCCCTCACTGCAGTGCCTGAGATAGGAGAAGCGCTCATTAAATATTTGTTGAATAAACGAATGAACTCTAGAGCACCACTCTAAAGTGAATGTAAACAGAGATGGGCACTCCATACAAAGTCATGGGCCAGTAGCCACTGTCACTAGGGCAGCCACAATAGCCTATGCATTTGTTAGGTTTGATATCCCAAAAATGTGTGCTTAATAAATGAAAGAATATTTATTTCACTGTGCTTGGATTTTGAACCATCATACCCCTCCAAATGAGGTAAGCCTATAATGGAGTAAAACTCTTTCCTCCCCAAGAATCAGAATGACCTCTGCTAATAAATAAATTTTGGCAAGTTCTGGATCACAGATAAAAAATTAGAGTTTTTCCCCCTCCAAAGCACTTCCTTGAGGATGCACTGAATCACAGTGAATGGCCAATTGAACCACTAGCAGGCCCAATAGAAAGTGGGTTGTCAGAGACTCATATTACGTAGGATTAATATTAGGCATCTCTGTCTCAGCCCAGTGAAAGGCCTCAAGTGTCCTTGGAATCTCAGCGACCTTTCCCTATCAATGATGACATTGTTCTCCAGGCTTGATGGCTTAATTCATAGAAAATGCAACACACTCCTCATCGCTATTGCCCACCACATCTGGGATGGGGTCCGGGGGCCTGAGAATACTGAGTTCCACACACCAAAATGTTACATTTCCCTTGCATAAACTTCCCAGGCTTTAGGAGCTCCTGAGTGGGGTTTTCTTTTTTTTTTAATATCTCTACAATCATCCCAGTGGTCTTAGCTGAGAATTAGGAGGCAATTGCGCAAGTTCTAGGAGCCTAGCAGGTCTTAAACCTGTCATCAGCGTGCTCCTCTGATCCAACAGGGCGAAGCTGCAGAGGACAAAATCACCTAGAAGTTAAGCAGTATTAGTAGGATCTGAAGCCCATACATACCATTTTCATTTGGGGAAATCACAATGACACTAATGGGTTGTTGGCATGTTTGTTTCTAAATCTTCATTATGCCTTTAAGAGTTTGCTATTGGTTTTCTTTCATTTTACAGATGAGGGGGATATGGTTCAGAACACACAGCAATTAAATGGATTGCTGGGATTCAAATATAGGTCTGCCTGATTTCAAACAATAGAGTGAGTGGTGATGGCACCTATTGAACACCTAGTTGTATTACATAAGGTACTAGGGGTTTTAGATTCTTTTTCTTGTATATTTCTCATTGCAACCCTGTGCTGTAGAAACTGAAGCTAAGGCAAGCTTGTTAATTTCGTTATGGTGCAATGCAGCATTGTTAGGCACAATTGGCAGCCAAAGAAGGGAAGATGAGTGACTGGGTGGTACAGACCGAGAGGCCTATCGGCTGGTGAGAGGATGGCCTAGATTAGAAAGGGACTACGGCCAGTCTGTGAAAGCAAGGATGGGACTGATTTAAGGTGAGTCTTCTGCCTGGAGAATGACTGGCACTTAGAATATGTCTTCCGAATAGATGCATGACTGCTAGCAGAAGGCTGATGGATAGCAAAGATGCTCCTGGAGGATCCAGTGGGGTCTAACAGAGAGTCTTCACTTGGCCACACTTTACTCAGGCTTCTAAAGCTTCTAGGCCTATCTGTGTTCTTCTTTGTAAAATCTACTTTTAGCAAAAATGCTACTGAGTCAGTTTTGCAAGGACTCCCTGCCCTCAATACCTGATCCCTCTTGATATCTGGTAGATTCCTCATCCTGCACCACCAGGTCATGACGGACCACTCTAGACTACCTTCTGCAAGAATCCTGTTAGGTCAGTTTTGCCAGAAATCCCCCTTACCCTTAATGTCTCTGCTTAGTTATTCTCCTGCTTCCTGGCTATAAATTCCCACTTGCCCATGCTGCATTTGGAGTTGAGCCCAATCTCTCTACCCCACTGCAAAATCCCATTGCAGTGGTCCCTCTATGCCTATGGCAATGGTGCTGGATGAAGTCTGCCTTACCAATATTTAACAAGTATCACTGAATAACTTTTCTTTAATAGGTCTTAAAGCAGCAGTTTTGGGAGTGAGCTGCTAGGAGTTGGGGTCCTAGAATGGTGGACTTCACAGGGTCTTAAAGGAGGAGCCATTTGCAATGATTACAAGAGCCAATGTGAGGTCATGAGACAGGCAGCTGCAGAGACATGTGGCAATGGCCCCTGACATTGAGGAGCAAGAGGCTGAAGAGGGGTGACTCCTTCCACTCATTTCCTTAGTATTTCACTCTTCTGGGTTGTTGGTGTACATAGGGATAGGATGGATGTAAATCCTCAGTCACTTTGAAGTGCCAAGTGTCAGGTTTCTCCAAAGCTCAAAAAAGGGAGACAAGGCTGTAAACATCTTTATATCAAGGTCCACTTTGCTCCTGTGACATTAGTGCTGCCTGTGGTATGTAGCCAGAAAGCTCAGATGTGGGTGGTGGTGCCTCCCACTGCAGCTTTCTCTGGATTCAGTGGAAGTAAAGACAGAGTTGGTCTATGAGTATATTTTCTTTTTCATCTAAACTCTGCCTTTACCCAAGCAGCCCCAGCTTCCTGCAGCAGAGATCTGGGCTATAAGAGAGCTGGCCTTATTTTATTTTTTATTAAGTTCATGAACTTTAGAGGAAGGAAGTTGAAAAAAATGGTCTCATTACCTCAGGAATGAAGGCTCAAACTTGTTTTAATGCCAAATGTTGGCATGGCCTTGCTTGTTATAGCCACAAATAATCCTGGTGGAAAAATTGCAACAGAGTGGCAAGGCACAAACAGGATGACTTCTTGGGGTGAAGCAGGTGGGGTGGAGGAAGTGGAGGTCAGTGAAGGGTCAGCTTAAACTGGAGAAGATCCTGAAGTTGAGGCTTGTAGATTTCAACTATGGTTAGCCATTCATACAGATTGGCCATGGGAGGGCCGAATCTACCATTGACTCTTCCAGACACTAGGATACTGGGAAGAGCTTGGGTCTGGATGCAGATGGGTCTGATTCAAATTCCAAAGTAGCTACTTATTAAAAGCTCCGTGACAGTTTACAAGTTTCCCGAACCTCCTGTGCTTCAGTTTCCATGTCTGTAAAATGCAGAAACTATTTACCCTGCAGGATTGTTAAGGGGATTAGAGGAGAACATAAGAAAGGTGTTGGGTGCTGGGTCTATAAAGGAAAATGTGGTACAAGCAACGTTCTCTAATAAAAGATCTCCTTGCCTAACCCAGGGCAGCAGTTCTCATGGTTTAATTGTTCACTGACCAGAAGGCTGACCGCAGTGCTGGAATCTCCCTCCTCTGCAGAGGGTTGTTGGAGGAATGCTGAACATCAGGGCCCAAAGATCATTGTTTGCCAGACTTCTCTGACGATGAGAATCTCCTGAGGGTATTTGTTAAATATTACTAGTTTCTGGCTTCATCCCAGACCTATTGAATAAGAAACTCTAGGAAAGGGCCAGGAACCTGTGTTTTTAATAAGAGACCATGACAATTCCTAACATCAGGGAATTTGGGGAAACACAGTTATTGCTTACTGCATTTCTGAATGATTGGTGATAGCGAGCTAGTTTTTGTCTCTGTAAGATTAAAATACATATTGACTACACAGATGACCTCCAGGACTCAGATTTATTAAATTTCTTAAACCTTATACTTGAGTGATATTTAGGAGAAGAGTACGTTATGTTTTTAGGGGAAAGACACTCTGTCATTGCTCCCTGCCTTTGCCGTTGCTGTTCTCCCTGCTTGAAATTCTCTCCCTGTCTCGTCTACCTGGCAAAACTTGCTCCTTCTTCAACAGCTGGATCAAGACATTTCTTCTGCAAACCTTTCGTGACTCTCGCAGGCTGGATCAGGTGCTTCTTCCTCTATGTTCCCTTTGTGACTTTGTGATATGAGAAGTGATTATAAGATGAACCATTTCATATTATGTGTTTGTTTTTGTGTTTCTTCCCACACTAGCTTATGTGTATAGGGGTCAAAAAGAGTCACAGTACCTATTTTGAATCTTATGAGTCAGGTCAAGCAAAACACTTGAATAGGGAGTTGAAAGAGTAAGAGTTGTCCAGAGTAAAAAAGGTGATTCCCAGTGAACAGCAGGTGCAAAAGTGTGGATGTAAAAGAAAAACACAGTTTTTTTTCCCATCTTGAACCATTTTTAATGGGAAAACCTTTTTTTTTTTTTTTTTTTTTTTTTGAGATGAGTTCTTGCCCTATCACCCAGGCTAGAGAGCAGTGGCATAATTATAGCTCACTGCAGCCTCAACCTCCCAGGCTCAAGCAATCCTCCCACCTCAGTCTCTGAAGTAGCTGAGACCATAGATGTGTGTCACCATGACTGGCTATTTTTTATTTTTTTGTGGAGAAGGGGTTTCGTCATGTTGCCCAGGCTGGTCTCGAACTTCTGGGCTCCAGCAGTCCTCTTGCCTCAGCCTCTCAAAATGCTGGGATTACAAGCATGAGTCACTGCACCTGACCTGAGAAAATCATTTTTGCAATGATAATTTTTAAGTTCTTGAAGATTTTTTAGTAAGGCCATGATTGGTAGTTTTTCATTAGGATTTAGTCACAAGGGCCAGAAAAGGGACTATTACAAGGGCCAGAAAAGGGACAATTGTAATTCTGAAAATAATGCTTTTAATTGTTAAAATTAAAAAGAGCCCAAATTAGTTCAGATAATCCATACACTGGATGGCTTTGCAAAGTGTAATATGACTCTGGAAGTGTGTGAAAGACTTTAGCTTCAGATATACCTGGCCAATCATGCCTTTTCTACCTCTCACTGGGTGGCCTTGAGCAAGTTACTTAGATTCTTTATGCTTCAGGTTTCCATGTGTAAAATAGAAAATCAACATTCTTTTCCTTCCCTTCTATCCTTTCAAAGTTGAAAGAGGAAATTAAAAAATAAAAATAATAAAGATTTTTAAATAACTTTGATAGGCTGGAGCACTGGACAAACACTATTTAGATAAAATTATTAAAAAGACAAATATTGGCCAGCGCCGTGGCTCACGCCTGTAATCCCAGCACTTTGAGAGGCCGAGGCGAGTGGATCACAAGTTCAGGAGATTGAGACCGTCCTAGCCAACATGGTGAAACCTCATCTCTACTAAAAATACAAAAATTAGCTGGGCATGGTGGCAGGTACCTGTGATCCCAGCTACTAAGGAGGCTGAGGCAGCAGAATGGCTTGAACCTGGAAGGTGGAGATTACAGTGAGCCAAGATCGCGTCACTGCACTTCAGCTTGGCGACTAAGCGCGATTCCATCTCAAAAATAAAAAGATAAATATGAAGTCCAGAATTCACAAACATAATAGAAATATTGGCTTGAAATGAATTAATTTGGTAGCAGCTCATGTCAGAAGCACTCTCCAAAATTATCAGAAATTAAGTTAAATCAGCTCTAATGGGTTAATGGGACACTAAAAATGTACTTTTTCCTCTGGTATTACAACTAGATTGGTAAAAAATTTGACGTGTGATGTGTTGTCAGGGAAGGGGATTGAGAACCCTCATGCACTGCTTGGGGGAGTAGTGCAGTCATTCTGGAGAACAGTCTGGTCCTACTAAGCATGTGAAGTTTGTGTATGCCCATCACTCATCAGTCTCACTCTTGGTTTGTGGCAAATTCTATAAATTAGTTCACCCAAGCTTCCTTCTGCCTCAACATAGAACATGGTTTCCAGCACACTAGGGGGCACAAAGGTAAAAAGTAGTATTTTCCAGGTGTCTGTATTGCTTAGAGTCCATTTATTGTATTTTACTCTTTTATCCCCTGGTGTGCAGGAAATTGTGTCCTAAGGTTGCACAAATGCATGCGTATGATGTCTGGAAGGTGAAAGTGATTATCTTGAGGCAGAGACCTTGCCTTTGCTGCTTCTGCTGTTTTTACTAGTGTGCATACTCACAAAGACTTTAAATTGCTGCAATTTATTTTTTGGAAGATGTAGCAAAGGTCCTAGTGTCTGTTTCTAACATGGTGGCATTGAGAAAATGGACACTGGGCATCCGTTTCACTAGTTGTGATGGCAGTAGAGGTGGTGCTGGTTTCCAAGCCCCACAGCCCTCCAGTGATGGCAAAGGCCATTGCTTCTTGGTGCACCAGTTCAGTTGTGTATTTCTGGTAGTTATTCTTGGAAGCTCAGCCAAGATCTTACTTCATTTTGGCCATTTAAAAATGAATTCTTTTACACAACAGGGTAACTGTAGTCAGTAATAATGTATTGTATACAGACATACCTCATTTTATTGCGCTTTGCTTTAGTATACTTTGTAGATATTGTATTTTGTACAAATTATCCAAATTATATATTTGTGGCAACCAAGTCTAATAGTTCCGTTTTTCCAATAACACATACTCACTTCATGTCTGTATCACATTTTGATAATTCTCAAAATATTCCACACTTGTTCATTATTATTGTATCTTTTATGGTAATCTG
This sequence comes from Cacajao melanocephalus, assembly GCA_963573385.1. Classification (NCBI taxonomy): domain Eukaryota; kingdom Metazoa; phylum Chordata; class Mammalia; order Primates; family Pitheciidae; genus Cacajao; species Cacajao melanocephalus. Next base: position 18,445 of record CAUYLG010065590.1, read on the forward strand.
TGCTCCGTGATTTTTGCTGTTGCTGTTGTGGTTATTTTGGGGCAGGATGAACCTCATCCATATAAAATGGTGAATTTAATCAATAAATTGGTGTGTTCTGATTGCTCCCCTGACCAGGCGTTTCCCCATCTCTTTCCCTCTCCCCAGGCCATCCTATTCCTTGAGATGCAACAATATTAAAGTTAGGCTAATTAATAACTCTACAATGGCTTCTAAGTGTTCAAGTGAAAGGAAGGGTCACACATCTCTCACTTTAAATTAAAGGCTAAAAATGATTAAGCTTAGTAAGGAAGAAATGTCGAAAACCGAGGTGGGTCAATACCTAGGCCTCACGTGCCAAGCAGTAACCAAGTTTTGAATGCAAAGGAATAGTTCTTGAAGGAAATTAAAAGTGCTACCCCAGTGAACACATAAATGATAAGAAAAAGAAACAGCCATATTGCTCATATGGAGAAGGTTTTAGTGGTCTCGATAAATGATCAAACCAGCCTCAGCATTCCTTTAAGCCGAAGCCTAATCCAGAGCAAAGCCTAACTCTTTTCACTTCTATGAAGCCTGAGAGAGGTGATGAAGCTGCAGAAGAAAAGTTGGAAGGTAGCAGAAGTTTGTTCATGAGGTTTAAAGAAAGAAGCCATCTCCATACATAAAAGTGCAAGGTGAAGCAGCAACTGCTGATGCAGAAGCTGCAGGTAGTTAGTTATATAGAAGACCTAGCTAAGATCATTGAAGAAGGTGTCTACACTAAACAGCATGTTTCCAATGTAGAAGAAACAGCTTTCTATTGGAAGAAGATGCCATCTGGGATATTCACAGCTAGAGAGAAGTCACTGTCTAGCTTCAAAGTTTTAAAGGACAGGGTGATTCTCATATTAGGGGATAATATACCATCAACTTTAAGTTGAAGCCACCCATTTACCATTCTAAGAATCCTAAGGCCCCTCAGAATTATGTTAAATCCACTCTGCTTGTATTCTATAAGTGCAACCATAAAGCTTGGAAGATAGCACATCTGTTTACAGCATGGTTTACTGAATGTTTTAAGCTCACTATTGAGATCTGCTGCTCAGACGATGATTCCTTTTAAAATATTCCTGCTTATTGACAATGCACCTAGTCACACAGGAGCTCTGATGGAAATGTACAAGGAGATGTGTGTTGTTGTCATGCCTGCTAACACAATATCCATTCTGCAGTTCATGGATGAAGGAGTAATTTCAACTTTCAAGTCTTATTATTTAAGAAATACATTTCATAAGGCTTTAGCTGCCATAAACAGTGATTCTTCTCATGGATCTGGGCAATGTAAATTGAAAACTTTTTGGGAGGATTTACCATTTTAGATACCATTAAGAACATGCATGATTCGTGGAAGAAGGTCAAAATATCAACATTAGCAGGAGTTTTGAAGAAATTGACTCCAATCCTCCTGGATGACTTTGAGGGGTTTAAGACTTCAGTGGAGGAAGGAACTGCCAATGTAGTGCAAGAATCAAGAGAACTGGAATTAGAAGTGGAGCTGGAAGATGAGATTAAATTGCTGGAATCTCATGATAAAACTTGAATGGGTGAGGAATTGCTTCTTATGGACAAGAAAAGAAATATAATCTACTCCTGGTGAAGCTGCTATATACATTGTTGAAATGACAACAAAGGATTTAGAATGTTACATAAAGTTAGTTAATAAAGTAGCATCTGGATTTGAAGGGCCTGGCTACAGTTTTGACAGAAGTTTTACTGTGGGTAAAATGCTATCAAACAGCATTGCGTGCTACACAGAAATCTTTTATTAAAGGAAGAAGCAATTGATGCAGCAAATTTCATTGTTGTCTTATTTTAAGAAATTGCCACAGACATAAAAAAGAATGAAATCATGTCATTTGCAGCACATGAATGCAGCTGGAGGCCATTATTCTAAGGAAATTAACAAAGGAACAGAAAACCAAATGAGGCATGTTCTCACTTATAAGTAGAAGCTAAACAATGAGTCCTCATAGACATAAAGATGGCAACAATAGACATGGGATTTCTAGAGGAGGAGTGTGGAGAGGGAACTAAAGTTTCAAAAACTTTTGGGTACTATGCTTAGTATCTGGGTGACGGGCTCAATCATACTCCAAACCTTAGCATCATGAAATATACTCAGGTAACAAACCCTGCACACATACCCCTTGAATCTACAATACAATAGAAGTTGAAATTATCTTAAAAGAATCTTTAAAAATGTGCTATCCAATAGGAATACTATGTGAACTGTGTATTTTAGTTGAACTTTTCTAGCAGCCACATTTTAAAAAGCAAAAAAGAAATAGTTAAAATGAATTATAGCATTATATTTTAGTTTACCCAATATATCTAAAATGTCATCATTTCAATGTGTATAAATATAGACAATTATTAATGAAAAACAAGGAATTACCACGGCCACCTCACCTTTTAGCAACCACCACCCTAATCAGTCAACAACCATCAATGTCACGGGAAGACCCTCCACCAGCAAAACTACTACCACTTGTTGAAGGCTCAGATCATTGTCAGCATTTGTTTGCAATAAAGCATTTTTAAATTAAGAGATACACATTGTTTTCTAAGATATAATGCTATTGTACTCTTAATAGACCACAGTATAATATAAACATAACTTTTATATGTACTAGGAAACCAAAAAATGTGTGACTCACTTTATTGGGATTTTATTTATTTATTTATTTTGCAATGATCTGGTACCAAAACTAACATCTCTGAAGTATGCCTGTGTTTCAAAAAAACAAAGATGGTACACTTCTTTTTCTTTTTCTTTTCTTTTTTTTTTTTTTTTTTGAGATGGATTCTCACTCTGTCCCCCAGGCTGGAGTGCAGTGGGATGATCTCTGCTCACTGCAACCTCCACCTCCGGGGTTCAAGTGATTCTCCTGCCTCAGCCTCCCAAATAGCTAGGACTACAGACATGGGCCACCATGCCCCACTAATTTTTATATTTTTAGTAGAGATGGGTTTTCACCATGTTGGCCAGGCTGGTCTCAAACTCCTGATCTCAAGCTATCTACCCACCTCAGCCTCCCAAAGTGCTGGAATTACAGGTGTGAGCCACTGCACCCTGTCGAAGTTAGCAAATTTCTAATATGTCATTAAATCAAGCTAACGAACATATCTATTATCTCATTTACCAATCTTTTTTCATGATTGGTAAATGAGATAATAGATGTTAATTAGCTTGATTGTATACATACATCAAAACATCACATTGTACACCAAAAATGTGTATGATTATGATTTGTTGATAAAAAATAATAGTAACTAAAAAATAATGAATTCTCTTTATTAGATTTTTTTTTGGTTATATTAGGTTGAGGAGATTCTGACAACTTCAAATGATTAAAGGGAACCTTTTTTAAAGGGAATGTGAATGAGGACGTCTACTACTATGCTATATGCAGTAGCTGTGAGTTAGAGACTTCGGTTTACCAGCATTGAGGGGATGGATTTATAAAATGAGATGGATGAACACTCAAGAATTCTATGCAACAATTAGAAGCAAGGAGTCAAATGTCTACATAGTAACATGGACAGATCTTAATAGCACCTAATTAAAAAAAAACAAAGATAATGTCTATAACATAATGCCATTTATGCAATCTGAGACACACATGCAAAAAGACAATGACATGACTGAAAATGACATACATCCTTATTTGATCTTTCCTGCAACAGAATGAGTGACTAATTGGGGAAGAGAAACAAAAGCAGTGAAGGCATAAACAAGGAATAAATAGAGAAGAAGCCCTTTCACATACTGTTGAGGAACTTAGGAGAATGATTTCCAAAAATCTTTGCACAAAGCATGGAGGAGGGAAAGAGAACCAATGTAATATATCGCAAGATAAAATACTTCTAAATGTCTCTAACACCACATTCATAATGCATTATAAACTTTTTCTCTTCAATAAATAAGGGAAGACATTGACAAAAAATAATACCCATGAGGAAGGAGAGTAGGATGATGACAGGGCCATGAAATACATCAGAAAAAAAGTTTTAAGACCTTGAGGATCTTCAGCCTGGAGACCAACAGAGAGGAAGGTAGGTGACCAACTCTTTTGGTTTTCCTGGAACTTTCCCAATCTTAGCACTGAAAGTCCTTTCTCCCAGCAAATCCTTTAGTCCAGGGCAAACCAGGATGGTTGGTCAATGTAGGGAGACATAATTGCTGTCTTCAACTTTGTAAAGAACTTCCATACAGAAAGAGGAATTGAACTGGCTCTATGCAACTTCAGAGGGCAGATTTTAGACCACTGAAAAGATTAATGTTAGAGAAAAAAAAATTGGCTGAATACATGAAGCATTTTTAACTTTATTTTTTAAATATATAATGGACTTAGTTTTTTTTAAAATTTTATTCTAAGTTCTGGAATACATGTGCAGAACGTGCAGATTTGTTACATACGTATACATGTGTCATGGTGGTTTGCTGCACCTATTAACTTGTCATCTAGGTTTTAAGCCCCACGTGCATTAGCTATTTGTCCTAATGCTCTCCCTCTCATTGCTCCCTACCCCCTGACAGGCCCCAGTGTGTGTTGTTCCCCTTTTTGTGTCCATGTGTTTTCATTGTTTACCACTTATGAGTGAGAACTACACGGAGCATTTTCTAATAACAAGCTATGAATCAGTGAGCATGCTATCTTTGTTTACAACAATTAGTAATGTTAAATATTGTAAAAATTGGAGTTTGCCAATTATAAAACAAAATAATGTAATGTATGTGACCTGGTTTAACAGGTCTGTTTAAAAAAAAGGCATATCAACATACTCTCCCACTTACCATCTTCACGATGGTAGTAGATTAAAAACAGAGTATGACAGTAGCTGTCATACTATTGACCACTGTCATACAATGAGTAACTGCGAGGTACATAATCTCATTAGATCTTCACCATACTGTATTTAATGTGTGACAAAACAAAATAACTTTCCCAAGGTCAGGCAATTAGGGATTTGAACATAGTGTTGTCTGACTCCAAAAAGTCCATGCTCTTAGCCACCATCTTTTAAGACAATTTAAAACTTTCAACACCAAGATGGTAAAATTAAGTGCTACACTGTATGTTACAGACTAACAATGCTCAGAAATTCAAAGGTGAAGAATTTCAATGCAATTCATTGTACTTTCAGGGATAAATTGTGACTTGATATTGAAAATACTTGATTCTCCTAAGAAGTTTAGAAGCAGACACAATCCTAAAAGTCTGTCTCTGGATGGAAAGTTCAATGACAATCAATAAGGAAAGAGCTCTGAAGAGCTTCACTGTGTGCTAACCACAGTAGCCCATGGTAGACTCTCCTACTGCTGAGCCTTGAAAAGCAGATGCAGTTTCTGTCTCTAAAGACAGAGTGGATAACTCAGATAGTTACTACTGCATTTAATAATAATAATGGCTATCTTTTTTTGGTACATATACTACATGCTAAGCATAGTGCAATGTGCTTTACATGCATTCAGAGCCAATCACAGGAATGTGACAGACTCTCCGGAAATATTTGATAAGCAAATAATCTCATTTAGTTTTCTGCTGCACAGCCATACCTGGAGACCCTACACAATTCTAAATGGCAGGTCTTATTACTATGCAGTCACTGAGGATCAGAAAAGAATGTTATCGCTACTGTCATCTTCTGTTTTTCCCTACTACCATTGTAAAAATGGTAAGTGGGAGAGTATATGGATATATCTTCCTTTAACAGATTTAATGAACCATGTTACACACATGATTTTCTTGTATAATTGGTAAACCCCAATTTTTGCAACATTTTAATATTACTAATCATTACACTTCTTCTTTTAGGTTTTTAATCTATTTCTTTTGCCAGTGGAGATACTTTACATTTTTGCCCTGAAATTCTTTTCATTAATTTTATTCATTCTTTTTTTTTTGGATAGAGATATTTTAAAATTGATTTTGTCATCTATCATGGTTTCCAAAATCATGTCTGATGACAAGGATTACTCAGAGTTCCTATTTACAACAGTGATTTGTAGGCATGCCTCTGGAGATCCTATCTCAGAATCTGTTTAAAGATCCATCTCATTGTATTGTGTTATAATTAGTTATTTACCATGCAGCCACTTTCTCAAGGGAAAGCACACAATGCTCAACAGTAGTTTGTTGAATGAATAAATGTAATAGATAGACATCCTATAAATCTTCACAAAGCAATTTGTGTAGCTGTTAAAAAGGAAAGGCAAAGAAGTGATGACAGTGCTTTTGTTCAAGAATAATTTTGATTCATTCATTAATACTATTCATTCATTTACAAATTTAATCAACTACAAATGTGTCTTAATGGCATTATCTTCCTGCTAATTTTTTCTGTCTTTTTCACATGAACATGATGCAAGATTTGTCAAATGCTTGAGCAGGAGAGAGAGTTTGGCAGCATCTGTGATTTGAATCATGTATATCCCAAGATGACTTTATTTTTTAAATGCTCCTAAATTTTGCTAGTAATCAGTGAATCTGTCAATAGTCTTTTAAATTCATCCTTAGTTTTCTTTTAAAAAACAAACACTTTTTCCATCTCTTGTCTTGTGACATTTCTCTAGCCCTCCAATATTTTAAAAATTCTTGAGAGTGTTTCTAATATCTCAACTCAGGAAAAGACTTCACTTGAACTGGATTAGTTGAAAAACTTAAATCTTCTAGTTAAGCATTCATTCATTCATTCAGTTTATTGCCTTTGTTGAGCATCTACAATATGTCAGATTTTGTGCAAGATACTTGGGAAATGGCAATGAATAAGATGTGGTCCTTACAGTTTAGGCAGGATAACAGAATTAAACAGTTGACTATATTATGATGAAGGTAAGCTAAGGCTGCTTACAAGAGAACAGAGAAGGGGCCTTCTACATTAGCTTGGCAACAGAGAACCCTCAGGAGAGCTGATTCATTGGCTGTGGCTTAATGGATTCTCAGGCAGAGACATGAGAAAAGACATTTTAGGAAGAAGCAGAGCATTTGCCAAGCATGCAGGCAGGGTAGGACAAAGAGGAAACCGAGGAAAAGAACTGGCAGGAATGATGGCCCTTTTTCTCCAAGACCCAATGCAAGATCTCTTAGGAAGCATAGTCATTAAAGAATCCTCTCCCTGTCCTCTACTTGAACTCCCCTGGTGCTGGGCAATTCTCAGCTCACGAGGTAACCACTCAATAATAATATATTGACATAGGATGAGGAACTGTATGGAAACAATATTGTCCCAACCAATCATCTGAAAGACTAAAACAGATTCCAGTGGGACTGATGGAAAAGAATGAGAAATTTTATAAAGTGGATTCTGAAGAAGCCCATATTCGTTTAAGTCTTATTGCAAGCACATGCCTTGTATAATCATTTTAGTTAGTGCCGTGTGCTCCTTATCCCACTCACAAAGCCGCCTGGAAAGCTAGGATTTATATTTATCCATGGTTGCACTGTCTGCAATCAAGAAGCTTTGCCTTTGACTCTTGGAGCAATTTTCATTTAAATAGAAATAAAAATTGAAATCAAATGCTGCATTTTGAGCTGCTCTGCTCTCTTTGTCATTTACTAATCAGCCCTTCTCATTACCTAACCTCAGAAATCAGAGCTGCTGAAACTGGTGAATAGAACTGCACACATGCCATCCATTTGTTTATTAACTTTACTTATTCTCTAATTTCCCTGTGAAACTATCCCACATGTTAGTTTCATATAGTCCAGCAAAACAAGTGTTTCTCAAGGTGTGGACTCCAACACATATACATCAGAATCACTGTAAAGTTTACACAAAATGATGATTCCCCAGACCCCACACAGACTTTCTGCATCAGAAGGTCTGGAATTAATGCCCAGGTATCAGCATATTAATCTCTGGTTTATTCCTATGAATATTCACCTATTATGTGCATCTACTCTGAGTACTATGAGTACTAGTGCTTGGAGTTCAAAGTTAAATAAGACACAGTTAGTTCTGGCTCCCAAGCCACAGTCTGGTTGGTGACAAATGAACACACTCATTTTATCCAAAGTGATAAGTGTAGGGGTGAAGCACACACATTAGGTTAACAAGCATTATGTCAAGGCATGATGGTGGGTCATGAAACAAGAACTTTGTTGCTATTGATTAAAAACATCAAAGTTCATAAATTATTTTAAATAAAATCTACATTAAGTCAGATTCAAGCTTTCTTACGTTATTTTAACATATGTTTATTATGAGGACTTTCAGACATACACAAAGGTAATATGACTATAACAACAACAGTAGTAATAATAACAATAGTATGATAATAGTAGAGTGTTGTGTGATAATGTGTTGAACTCCACACACCCAATACATACATCAAAACTTTGTCTCCCTTGCATTATCGATCCCTCAACACCCAATTCTGCCCAATTATTTGCTTTTTCAAATCCCAGATCGCATGTCCTTTCACCATACAGGGTCCAGGATATATCACTTAGGAATATGGACACTGTCTTAGCTAACCATAGGATTATAATCACATCTAAAGAAATTCACTATAATGCCTTGGTGCAATATTCAAATTCCTCCAATTATCTCAAGAATGTGATGTTACTGTTGACTTATTCAAATCAGGATCTAAACAAGAGCCACACATACTGCATTTAGTTGTGTTTCTTAAGTCTCTTGGAATCTAGAACAGCCTGTCCTCCTTGCCCTCTTTCCCTGACCCCTCCCTTTTTATTCTTCTTTTTTTTTTATTGACAAAACCATGTGTTATAGAAAGACCCACATTCTGAATTTGTCTGTTTGCCTCTTTGTGGTTTAATTTAGCTGATATCTCTACCTCTCTTATTTATAGCAAACTTTAGAAGTTCATTCTAAAGTCTTGATTTGATTTAAGAGCAAAGTCTATTTCCAAGAATATTTAATTGTCAGGGCTGTGTACTTCCTTGTTGCGTCATATTAGAAAGCACATGAAGTCTGGTTGTTCCATTTTTCAGGATGCTAATTTAATCAAGGGTTCAGATGGTGACAGTCTGGTATTTCTATTCTAAAATTTCCCTTTAACCTTTCATCAGATGGTTTCATCTACAGGTAATCTTTACTTGAGTCAATTATTTCATTAGGGATTGAAAAGTGACAATCTTTAATTCTAATTCCTTTTACATTTACTATTGGCTACAAATCTTCTGTAAAGAGCCATTATGCTCATAAGCTATGAATATCTAATTACCCTCAAACATATTTCATTCCGGAAAAATAGGATACATTTTCCCCCTTTAATTGCTGATTTTCACAGAGTTTGTGCTTAGTTAAAACTAATGATGGTTGAGTATGGTGGCTCATTCCTGTAATCCCAGCAGGTTGGGAGGCCAAGGCAACAGGATCGCTTGAGCCCAGGAGTTTGAGACGAACCTGGGCAACAGAAACCCCATCTCTACAAATAATACAAAAGTTAGCTGGGTGTGGTGGTGTTGCATGCCTGTTGTCTCAGCTACTGGGGAGGGTGAGGCAGGACGATCACTTGAGCCTAGGAGGATCACACGACTGCACTCCAGCCTGGGCAATAGAGCGAGGCCGTCTTAAAAATAAGAATCAAAAAGAACAACAACAAAAGAACTAAAACTAATGGTAAACACTAAGAATGTGGAGGTTATTTTATTTTCCTGTTGTCATTATGAGTGCATGGGTCTTATATATAGTGTTTCAATACATTGCCATCATCATTATTTTGGCCCTGAGTGCTTTTACTACACCTTTGCTAGTCTTTGATAACTTCCCTATCTTCTGGTAAAAGAAGTCCCTGGAACTTTCTTGCTCCAGACCTTAATCATCAGCCAGTTGTGGAGAATTTCCTGTTTCTTTTGAACAGGAATAGCATTTATAAGTCACAATTTGGGTCCTAGTTATGCTCACTGCCAAGGGGTTGTAATCGCTTTTAGGCCTTTTTGGTGGTCAGAGTTAGAAAATATCTGTTATTAAAAATTCATGAGTTTAAACTAATAAATTTCAACTCAAATATAGCTATATATGGTTTAATTTAAGTTTATTGAATTTATATTTGGATCTCTTTTCTCCCATACTGAAAATATTGGTTCTTGATAAAATTAGCATAAGTACTTATTTGTTATGCTCGTAATATATTCTTATTCTCTTTTCACTCTCACTTACTTGCATTCCAAAATAATTTCTTAACTGGGACTCGAAGGGGGAAAGTTCCAGCTGCCATAATGCTTGCTAATATTTGTCAGGTGCATATTAAGCGATGGGAAAATTTTAACTGGCCCATGTTTAAGTTGTTAAGTCATTTAATCCTCACACCAATCTTCAGAGATGGGTACTGTTATTATTCCCATGTTAGAATTGAGGAAACCAATGAACCAAGAGGTTTAATAAGTTGCTCAAGATTACACAAATAATAAGTGGTAGGGCTGGACTTTGGATAGACCAATCAGGCTGTAGAGTTTCTACTCTCAACCATGAAGAAACAGTGCCTGTATAAAGCCATGTGCTCTAGGTTATAGAAAAAGAGGTTGAGAAATCTGATATCCAAGTTTCTTCAGTCTACACCTACCACTTCTTTCTCCTTCAGTACTGACTAACCCTAATCCATTTTGTTCTCTATGCTCTGCTATTGAAGATTGTACAAATTTAATAAGTACTTTCAGATCTACTTGTAATCATTCATTCAGTAAACCAATTACTCTGAAGACAATCTAATTTATATGTAGTTTAAACTGGAAAGAAGGTCTATTTTTGTTGTATTTTTAGGAAACAAAAGTATTAAATATAAATTTTGTTTTTGAGAACAAGCTCGTGTTCCAGCACAAAACTATTCCACAACTGTACCAATCTCCTCTGATTTCATTAACTCTTAGAATTGAGTCTGAGTGGTTTAGGGGAAAGTGCATAGAAGACTTGGGCCCTCATCATTTCAGTTTTCATATATGACAAATTGGGGGAAGCCCATAAGAGGCTCTGACCACAGGAGTGCATTGGGGTTGGAAGATTCTGAGCCCAAGCTATAGAGCAAGGGTATTTACTCAAAACTTGAGGCAGCATAGCTTAAGCGATACTGAGACTGTACAGGGTAGTCAATATATTAGCCAAGAAAGAAGAGTGAAGCATTAACTCATCCTGTTAAGGCAAAGAATGCAAAGAGAAAATAATGAGTCAGTAGAAGGATAGAATCAGGGACAAGTGTTGGACAAGAACAATTCTGAACTATGGTGGTGGATGAAAGAGAGAAGTGTTCTGGAGTCTCATTTACATGAAGCTTAGTGTGGATTTCCCAGTGGCTATGGCAGTTTAAAGCCTTGCTACACTACCTCTGTTTCATCTCAGGGTGACCGAATCTCCCTTTTAGCAAGATTATGGGAGATTGAGGGACACGTTAGAGTTTGAGGAGCACAGATCTAATTGCAACTGTGTGATTCAGGGAAGTCCATTTCCCATTGTGGGCCTTCAATTCCTATTTGTAAAATGTACGGTACACACAGAAGTGTTGAAAGTACTTCTTAACACTGGAATCTCTCTTGGACTGTGCTACTGTTTCTGTCTCCTCCCTAGCACCAGGATAGAGCACAGCATGAAGGAGCCAAAGCATTTGGGTTCAGCCATGTTGGCAGAGCTCTCTGAGCCACCTTAGATCACAAAGGCAAGGCCAGCCTTGCCCAAACGGCCCACAAGCTGGGCTGAGCCACACGGAGGCACCTCTCCATTGAGAGAGATAAAATGCTTCCTGGTCAGCTATCTAGGGGCTAAGTGACACAACCCAGAGGTGTGGGGAGTTAGCTCCCTACTGGGTGAACTTGACAAATGGGAAAAAAAGAGACCAGGACAAGCAAGGCAGATGCATTTCTCTCCTATCTCCCTTCTGTGTAGTACTGAGTTGTGTTGTCTGCTTGAAAATCTTGTGGAGAGTTATATTTACTGAAGAACTGAACAAACCTTTGTAGAATGAGCATCTCTTTGCAGCTCATCATGAAGTGCTGCATCACAACCATGCACACCTCATGTTAATCCAAACATTTCTCCCTCACTTCTGCTTTCTTCCTCACACTGGCCTTGCCTGGCTTGCACCTCCAAAATGAATTATCAGAATTTCTATTCCTAACTCAGACCATTTTCTAGGGCAAAGTCTAAATCAAATGTCAAATATGCCACATTGTTTAATTGGGGGAAGTACTGTCATCCCATTTGATAGAATATAGACAAATGATGGGCATGAGTTGTCCAAGGTCATGTGATCAGCAAGTGCCACAGCAGGATCCTTATCCTAAGTCTATTGGCTCCGAATCCATGTACTTCTTTACTCAGATATAAATCTGAGATTTATGGAGCATCAGTTAACATGACAGTTTTCCCACTCAATCCTTACAACCACCCCAGAGGATAGGGATTATTACCCTCAACTAACAGACGAAGAAACTAAGGCTCAGTAAGTTATCGAATTTGCCAAGGATCACACAGAAATTAAGCGGTAGAACTCAGCCCATTCAGAGGTCTGCGTCATTACACAGCAGTTAACAAATCATTTATGAAACCCGTGAGCCTGTGCAAGGGTTCTGTCCGCATGTTACTGTGATTGCTCACAACCAAGCCTGATTAAATAATACAAAAATCACTGTGGCAGAAAGCATTCCAATACACAAATCTTAGAAGAAAGTCTCAAGGTAACTTTTAAACAAGTTTTATCGTGGCTGTTACTGCCATTTCATCAAAATGTTTCCTATGGAATTCTTCATGGTAACAGCCTATAGCAGTCTCGAATTGTCCCCACACTCACTTCTACCCCACTTAAAAAGATAAACAACTGGAATTGTCAAAATACAATAGATTGGCTCCATGGAATATATTTTGATATCATGACTTCAGATAAATACCAATCTATCTGCACAGTCTTCCCTACCCAGCCCTGTCCCAGATCCCCTCTTTGTGGATGGTATAGAATTATCCCAACAATCACTGGCTTTTCCTTTTTGTCTCTTCTTTAGCCACGTCATTTGTGGGGAAAAAATATAGGAGGAAACAATCTCCACCCCAGCTGGAGTGCTTGAAAATCTGCAGGTTTTGAAGTTTGGCCTAGGCTGGAAGAAAAGTAAGAGGAAAATGACTTTGAAATGGATTCAGAATACTTCATGAGAGCCACGCCTTCTATCATGAAGGACCTGTGGAATAATTCCTTGCAGCCAACAGCTACAAATGAAACTGAAGCCACAGCAGATGGCAGGTTGATGGTCCCCTCACACTGACCACAAAAGTCCCCTCCTTATGCAGGTTGATGGGGTATGTCAGCCTTTTTATTTGGGCTTTCCTCCATCTTTGTACTCAGCCTTATTGCCTGGACCAGCCCCCTATTTATTTTCTCTGCTTCCAGGATGGCCCCTCAAATCTGATCATGTCATAAAATCCATTAACATTCCTTCAGGATAAAATCTAAATGCCTGAGTATCTCATAAAAGGCTAGCACCAACTGACTCCTGCCTCGCTTTGCAGCCTCCCTCGGTTTGCTTTATATTTTAGAAACATCAGGTATGTACAGATTAGAAGAAGTTAAGCTGCAATAACAAACATAAGTGCAGTGGATCATGTCTTGCTTATAACTACGTGTTCACTGGGTGTTGGCTGGGGCCCCTGCTCCATGTATCTTTCATTCATGTACCCAAGGTAGCAGGATCTCTACCTGCTACTCTTGTGCTGTCCAACACAGTAGTTCCCAGATACATATTGAAATAGGGCTAGTCCAAGCTGAGATGCTCTGTAAGTGTAGACTCCACACAGCATCTCACAATGACTCAGTACAAAAAACAGCTCATTGGTAATCTGTATATTGGTTACTTACTGAAATATTTTGAATATATTGGGTTAATATATTTTATATATTATTAAATTATTTTCAAATATTTCTCTTTACCTTTTATTTTAATATGACTATTGGGAAATTTCAAATTATATGCATGGATTCCGTTATATTTCCACTGGACAGTGCTACATTCTTTAGGCACATACTGGGTCGGTACTGACTCTAAAAGTCTTCTTTGCAGAAATGACAGCTGTTACTTCTATTCACATTTCATCAGGCAATGCCAGTCTCAGGCCCCACCTTACTTTAAACGAGCCAGATAGTGCTGTCTTAACATGTGCTTGAAAGTGGAGGAGGTAAGGGATATTCATGACCATCCCTAATTATTACTCGTTAACTCTCAGTGGCTTTCTGAATAGGACATGGATGACTTTGACAGGCTATTGTTTTTGGCTAAAAGGTCCTCCCTTCCCACATACATTTGGCCAACTCCTATTCCTCTTTTAGGAGGTGGCTCAAATGTAACTTTTACTGGAAAGTTCTCCTGTACCCCATCTACCCACCCACCCCACCAACACACATACATTGTGAGGGGTTGGTCATGGTATTCGCGCTGAATAGGACCTTGAACACTTCATCTGGTTCCTGAGGCTTTAAACTGCTACAGCTACCTAGGAAATCCACACTAGGTATCATGCAGAGCAGACTTGGCAGCACACTTCCTTCTTTCATCCACCACCTTAGTTCAGAATTGTCCTCCTTGTCCAGCATGTGCTCCTTAGCAATGTGTTTCTGCATCCATTGCCATGACAAGCTCCCTGCTTCACCCATTGCTGTATCCCCAGCACCTCTCTCACTGCCTGGCAAGGGAAGGCACTCAGAAGATACTGAATGACCAAGTGGGGTGCTGCATTGTAGAGCACTGTTACTCCTTTTCCATTTCTGTGTCCCATGTGAACCTCATGACAGCAATGAGAGGGAGATTCTACCAGGTTTATCCTTTCTAGTTGACAGATGAGAAAACAGGATCCGAGTGGTGCAGAGATTGGTCTAAGTCACAGAGAAAGTAAATTGTAAAAGCAGGAGCAGAACACAGGCTGCCTGACTTCTGGTCCGGTTCTCTTTGCTCAAATTGCCTCTTATTTCTCTTGAAATGGCAGATGTGGATTCTGCTTAATGAAACAAAAATGACAACTTTTTTTGCGGGGGGAGGAGGTGGAGACAGGGTCTCACTCTCACGGTCATGCAGGCTGGAGTACAGTGGCACAATCATGGCTCACTGCAGCCTCAACCTCCTGGGCTCAAGTGATTCTTCCACCTTGGCCTCATTGAATAGCGGGAACTATAGGTGCACACCACCATGTCTGGCTAATTTTTAAAGTTTTTTGTAGAGACAAGGTCTCACTATATTGCAAAAACTGGTCTTGAACTCCTGACCTCAAGTGATCTTCCAAATGCCTGAGCTTTTCCAGGCTAGGCATGGTGGGTGACGCCTATAATCTTAGCACTTCAGAAGCTGAGGTGCTGGGATTACAGACATCACACCATATCCAGCCTAAACATCCTTTCTATGTCCTTTACATTCTTATCGTTTTCATTCCCAGCACTTCTCCATCCATTCACCCATTTATTTCACAAATATTTATTGAACACTTCCTATGAGCCTTGATGGACTGTTTTCCAGAACAAAGGCTCTTGAGTCAGAATAGATCAAGAAGCTCTCCCAGTTACTAGCTGTAAGGTCATGGTGAATTTGACCATTCTTTGTCTTAATTTCTCAGTAAAATGGGAATTCTAATGATTCTTTGTTCACTGGGCTGTGTTGAGAATTTCCTATGTTCTATTGCTGCTGTAACAAATAACACAGACTTAGTACCTTACAAATAACACTCATGTATTATGTCACAGCTCTGTGGGTTAGCTGTGTCTCTGCCCAGGCTTTACAAGGCTAAAATTGAGGTGTCAGTAGCCCTGTGTCCCATTTTGGAGGCTCTGGGGATGAATCTACCTCCAGGCTCATTTAAGTTGTTGACAGAATTTAGTTCCTTGTGGGTATAAGGTTGAAGCTGCTGTTTCCTTTCTGACTGTTGGCCAGGAGTTGTTCTCAGCCTCTAGGGGCCACTTGCATTCCTTGGCTTGTGGCCTCTTCCTCCATCTTCAAAGCCAGCAACATGTCAAGTCCTTCTCACACTTCAACTTTCTCTGGCTTCCCCCTCTGCCTCATCTCTCCTACCTCCAGTTGGAGAAAGTTCTTCACTTTCAAGGTCTAATGTAATTAGTTCAAGCCCATCCAGATAATCTCCCGCCTCAAAATCTTTAACTTAATCACAACTGTAAAGTCTTTTTTTGCCATCTAAAGTAATATTTACAGGTTCTAGAGATCAAGATATGAACATCTTTAGAGGCCATTATTCTGCCTTCCATAAAGATTAAATGAAACAATGCATGTAATACACTTGGTAACATGCCTGGGCATATTGTAATTACTCAATACATGTTAGGTATTATGATTGCTACTGTTGTAATGTTATTAATTTTATCATTGGTAAGGCAGGGAAGGGAGTGTTACCCTACATTATGAATAAGGAAATAGAAAGGCAGAGATGTGACCTAATTAGTTCATTCTGATGGTACGGTGCATCACTGAGTGTTCATCTTTGCATTCCCAGTGCCTAGCGTGATATCTGGTAAACAATAGGAATCACTACTTTTTGAGCACTTGCTGTGTTTCAGATGCTTTGCAAAAGTGTTTTCTTCACTGGCATAACAACGCTGGAAGGCAGGAATTCTTAACCCATTTTGCAGTGGGGAAATGGAGGGTGAGTTGTGTTAAGTAAGATCTCAAGGTCTGGAGCTCGCAGGTAGTGAAATTGAGACTTGGACCCTAGTCAGTTTAATTGTAAATCCTGCCTCTTTCTGCCTCTGCATAGTGACCCTCTGGTTTATCTTACTCCAATAGGAGATATTTCTTGACCAGCACCATCCCTTCAGCATTGCTATATTTTTTTTTGGTACAGATCTGAGGTTCAAAAACGGTAGATGGCTCACTCAAGGTCATAGAGATACTAGATGGCAAAGAGGGGATTTGAACCCAGGTTTAGCCTAGTTCTGATGTCCTTGCTCCTTCTCCCAATGTGCTGCTTTGGACATTTGCTGAGCTGGGGCTCAGCATCTAAGTGTTAAATGAATTAACAGCCCATTCCAGCCCTATTCCTGTCTTTGTATTTCGCAGGAAAAACAGCCAACGGGTGCTGTTGCTCCAGAGGACTTTATGACTTGGGACAGTAGCTGGTTTCTTGAGGGCTGAAAGTGATGGACGTTTTCCCCTGGGAATGAGAATTCTGTGAAGGGCCCACACTGCCGGTGGTCTCAGCCCGCTTTTTCTTAGGACTTGACAGGGGGTGGTTGTGGAGTTGCCCGTCATGGGTGCTGGCAAAACAATAACTACGTTATTCTCTACTTTTTGGGATTATTTTTAAAAGGCCAACTAAAGACCAGAGGAAATGGAGTTTGCGAGGCGGTGCAGCGCTGGTGTTACCCACGGCTTGTCACCTTTTCTGTCTTATTTCTGTTCATGGAAATTCAGACAGGCTGAGGCCTCTGGTGCTTGCACGCAGGACAATGGTTTCAGGGGACTTTAGCCCTCAAGGAGACAAGAACAACTTTGTGTCAGTAACTGTTGATTGACCTAAAAACATGTTAGATGGTTTGTTCTGGCAACATAAAAGCATAAAGTCATAAGTATTTCTAACAATGATGATTGACCCTGGTGTTACTTTTTAAAAAAGTTGTTACCCTTTGCAACCTCAGATGACCCTAAGGCACCACAATGAGGTAAGTAGGACACTAGCTGAGTTAAGATCACAGGCACTGGGATCATCCTGGTTTGGATACTGGCTCTATCACTTACCATGGGGTTAGCCAACGGTAATCCCACTTAGCATGGGGTTGCCCCTCTGATCCTCAGTTTTCTCATCTCTAAATATGGATAATAATATCAAATGACTAGGGCTATTTGCGCATGAAATGACAAAATATAAGAACAGTGCATAAATCAGGGGCTAGCGGAGAGTAAGTACTCAAAGTGGCACTGTGATGCTTGTACAGGTAAATCACCTGCTGCTGTGGGAGGACATGTGATGTGGGCAAGCTCACCCAGCAAATGAAAGGCAAATAGGTACTGGCTGTCTTAATTCCAGAGGTTCTAACCCAGCCTCCTCCTGATTGAATCCTCTTCTCTGAGTCTGTTTATTCACTGTCTCTGCCAGCTCTTTCCAAGTGTGAACCCAGTGGAGACCTTTGCAAACTGAAGTCATGAAGCAGGTTGCATGAGGTATACCCATCTCCTGGCAGCTGTCTCCACAGACACAGCCTGGCTTTTGTCTGCATCCCTTACCTAGGTAAGTACAACCCTTTCCTAACTGCTTTCCCCATTTCGTTTTGATCATACACTGCTGCTGGAGCAACACTGCTAAAAATATTTACTTTAAAACCCTTAACCAGCACTCAAGACCTCATCCACTCTAAGCCCTCACTGGGAAGCAGGGTTTTCATTTCTCCTGACCTATCCTTGCCTCATAGTACTAGCTGAGGGACGTGGTCTGTCCAAAGGATCTTAGAACGTAAACAGTCCATTCATCGCTCTGGATGTTTGAGGTTCCCTTTTGGAATCAAGCGGAGCCATCAGAAGGTCAATGGACTATGTATTGCCACAGTCCTGTGCAGAATCAAGCTGGGTTATGCCCTCACTGCCTCTGTCCCACATTGGGACACCATTGTGAATACTATTCACTATATCACACACTGTCTCCTGTGTGAAGCCCATGGAAGAAATTCTTTTAGAACTATCTTGGGAAAATAGATATGGATTGGCTCTCCTTTGTACTGTGGCTGCCAGGAAACTGGAAGTCACACTTGAAACTGTACCATAGCAGCCAGTGAGACTTTATGGTCTGGCTTTTGGGCTCTGTGTTCTTTCTCCATTATGTATAGTTTCTCTCATTCTTACTCCTTATGCTAATGAACTCAGTCATGGGATACGATTGAAATAAGAAACAAAGTGTCTGGTATTGTAGAAGTTAATTTGTGAAGTAATAATAATAACAATAATAAGTAACACTTATTGAGTAATTGCTATGTGTGAGGCATTGTTCTAAGTCCCTTATGTGCATTTTTGTGTTTAATTTTCACACAACCTTAAGTGGTAGGTGATATTATTGTCCCATTTTTACAGAGGAGGAAACTGAGGCATTAAACGATAAATGGTTTGCCCAATGTTATAAAGCAAGTAATTGGCAAAGTCAAACTTTGAATGGATAATTTGACTCCAGAAACTAAGACCTGATTGATCCATTAGGCATTAAGCTTCCGAAGAAACAAGAGAAATGGACATAGCTAATCAAACGTTAGGTAGCTTGTTCTTGCTTGTAAGAGAAATGAGATGTGGTATAGGTAAGAGGTTGCTAAGGTTGATGTACACATAGGAGCAACTAGAAAAGTGAATAGATCTGAGTGAGGCTGCAGGCTCTGGAAGAGCTCACTGTGTTTCAATGTGTTCTGGAATGGGGACATCTGTGAGCAGAGCCAGTGGTTGTTTCAGCTTAGGTGACTTCATCATGTATATCCTACCTGCCTCTATAACTTAAGTTTCAGACAGGCCAATTATTTTCAGTTCCACAACCCTGCCAACCAGCCCGCCCTCTTGCCCTGGGTGTGGATATGCTGCTCCTCCTTCACCTCCAGGCTTAGTGTTGTAAACTAGTCCATTTTTCAGGAAACAGCTCAGAAATCCCAGGGGTGCTTTCTTGGGTTAGATGTTCTGTCACAGTCCCCAAACTTGCAAGTTGCTGTGTTTTTCTTTCCTACAGTGCTGAATGCACTATTATTGCTCTATTTTCTCTTGTAGACGCAGAGATTCTTGAGGGCAATGCAGCATGTCTTATTCTGCATTGCATGTTGGAGTCATTACGTATGTTTGTGTGCATAGTCTCTCCATGAAGATTTGTCAAGCAGTAAATTGTATCTGCTCTGTACTTCTGTCTGCATAAATATTCAAATGATCCTACAGTGTTATTTTACTGTGTTTGGTCTCATGTACGCCTCACTGTGGAATGAAATAGGGTATACACGAGCAAGCAAGCAAATAAACAATTACATGTAACTCAAATTTGCATAGTGCTTTATAGATGATGTCATTTAATATCAATTATCTCATTGGTTATAACACTGTCATTTTGCACATGAGGAAAGAGACAGCTTAGGATTGCTCAGCCTATGAGGTAGTTTAAGGCGGGCTCAAATCCAGAACAGGGGCTTTGGATAACCCAGGTCCTGGGCATAAAGCCTGACCTGACCACTTGAGGGCCTCTTTGAAATTTAATTTTCTCATTTCTAAAATGGAAATAATAATAGAACCCAGGGTAGCAATGCAGATCCAGAGAGTTATGCTAAGTGCAAAGGCTGCATAAATGCTTGGTGAATACATTAATATGCAATCTAACTCTGTAGAAAACTTTGCAACAAATGCCAGGTTGTAAGAAAGCAGTGGAATTCCTTGTATATTCCTGACCACACTCATTCTTCCTCCTAACTTTCTGCTCATTCACTTCCCTCTAGATCTTGCAGTTACTAAGATCCTTAGTTTTTGCCACGTGTGTGTTATTTCATAATTCTTGGCCTTGCTTTGGATTCCCACTCTCCCTGAGCTCGTTCCCCAAGACTTGTTCTTTTGCTGAATTGGAAGACTTCCTTTCCTCTTGCACAACTTCTCTGATTCCACAGCTGTGACATTCCACCTGGCAGGGAGCTCTGCTGTGGACACAGAGCTCACTTGGGGGCCTCAGCCGGGAACACAGAGACCTCACTGCCTTGACCTAGCAGAGAACACCTTCCTCTGATTCTAGGAAATGCATGAGAGGACCTGCATTATCTCAAAGCCAACATTTTTCAGGCATTGGACAATTTGATGGTGGAGTTCATTCCCCGCTTCCATCTGGCCTGGTTCGTTTTGATCTGTCAAGTATCCTTGGGGCCAGACAGACTGCCAGATTGGGTAATTTTCTCAGAAAAGAGCTGTAAAGATGAGGGTTTCAGATGTGCTTTCAGCATGAATCATGAGTTGCAGGCACCAGGGCCAATGCAGAGCATATGTCCATCAATGAGGGTGGGGTAAAGCAAAGTGGGAGCTACATGTGACATCCTTGGGACTGCCACAGTTCAAAGGAAAGTTCTGCACCTGTGAACTTTAAGTACCTTTTAAAGGTATTTCTATAACCCTTTAGATTGAATTCACATTGTTGTTTGTTAAACAAAAAATTATTGAGCCTTGAAACAGATAGATATGGTCCTGGCAGTCTAGTTGGAAACATCGGCCTGTAAGGGACAAGTAAAATATCATGTGATGAGGGCTGTGGTGAAGGAAGCACAGAGAGTTATGAGATGCTGTGTAAAAGGCCCTCCATGCAGACTTGGTGGGGGTGGTGAAGATGGAGGTGACAGGTGGCAGGGAAAACTTGTCAGAGGAATTTATCACTTAGCTAAGATCTAACGAATGAGCTGAAATTAGCTAGTTGAAGAATAATCCAGGGAAGAGTAATCCAGAAGCAAGAAATAATAATACTTGTAAAACCCTGGAGGCGAGGGAGCATAATGTGTTTGAGAAACAAACACCGTTTCTGAGTGGGACTGGGGTGGAGGCAAAGATGGGGTGAAAACAACAAAGAGATCCAGGCACTCCCTACTTTTTCCCTCGTTTCACTTTACTACAACATTTGCCTGCGCAAAATGTGCTCAGGAATATATGTGTTAAATGAGAAATTCCTTACATTCATAGATTCAGAAATACTTAAAAGTTCTAATGGGAATTTAAAAGCCACCCATTCAGAAAGGAGGTTATTTTAAAGGTGGGACCTCTGTAAGTAAAGAAGCAACTCAGAACTTTCCTGGGTATGGCAGGATTTTGCAGGATTTGGATCCCAGGATTTGGCCTTGTTACTAAGCTATTATATGGGCCCTAGCAGGACCAGAACATGAACTGCTAGGAGGGGTTTGCATGTAATAAACCACACCTGTTGTTCTTATATTAACAATCAGAGTTAGCTGAACTGCTAGTTCAAAAGATTTGCCAACAGACTATCTGGCTACATAATTTCAACAACCCCAACTCCTCAAGCCATACTCCACCAAAGGGTACCTACCAAATATAGCATGATTCCTACCTTCCTGGGACCTTTAATAGCTATCTTGTTCCTACTAATCCTTGGTCATTGTTTATTTCGCTTCCTTGTAAAGTTTGCGTCTTCCAGGTTACAACGGTTGCATGTCAACATGATGATGATGCAAGGATTCCAATCAGCTGCTGCCTTGGAATTAGACTCTTTTGATGACTTAGACTCTAAGTGCTGGGAACACTTAGACCAGGCAGCCAGAGATCTCCATGCCCTCACTAGGCAGGGCCATCACCCCTAAGCAGCAGGAAGTAGATACAGAAGACTGACATTCTTCCTCATTAACCCTTAAGAATAAAGGGATGGAATCTCTGCAGCGGGGAAAATGAGACAGGAATAATACAGGGTGGTCACAGGAGAACAGAAAATTCCAGGCAGCAGTTTCACATGACTAGCAAAAGGAAACTGTTAAAATAGCTGCAGAAGCTATAGGCTGATAAGACTGTGAAAAACCAGGATGTGGACAAAGCTGGCTAAGACTGGCTAGACACAACATGACACTGGAATTGACCTAGTTTTCACCTAAGACCTCATTATATGCTCATTAACATGATAAATCACGCGCCCACCAGTGCCATGTCAGTACAGGAACACCCATAATTGGTATAAAAATGATGTCATCACAGTTCTGAGGTATCGCCACCTTTTTTCCAGGAAACTTCCTGGATAACCTCCACCAGACTGACCTGTTGCTTTTTCATCAGTTAGGGCAGTGGTCCTATCACTGGCTAAACATTAGAATTTCCAGGAGGAGAAGCAGGCCTAGACTGTACCTTGGACCAACTGAATCAAAATCATTAAGTACAGGGTCCTGATTCTCAGGTGATTCTCTTTGTGTAGCTCCAGTTGAGAACAGATCGCCCTAGGGAGAGTTTTCCAGGTCTTTGCTGTCTGGGCTGGGAGAGATTTGACATTTACTTACATCAGGAAAGGTAGAAATGGAAAAGTACATGTTGCATGGATCAAAGAGTGCAGTATGTTAATAGAAATCTAGAGAGAGCTATCTAGATGTAGAATTGTTATGTAATTTATCATTCAGGCAGAGACACTATTAACTGGACAGAACACTGGACTATGAGTGCAAACTGAGATTGCCATGGATGAACCAAAATAAATGACAACTCTCTATTTTGTCACCAATTCTATTGCTCCCATTCTTTCTAGAGCCTTTTCCCAATGAGGCTTTTACCCCATTATTCATAAGAACTTTTATTGTCCTGGTCACCAATTTCCACATGGCTGAACCTAAGGGTCAATTGTCTGTCCACTTTTTATTTGGCCCAACAGTTGATTTCGTTGATTCTTTCTTTACTTGGCTATATACTACACTCCTCTGTTTTTCCTCCCAGCTTACTGGCTAGTTTCCCTTTGTGCTGGTTCCTTATAACTCTCTGACCTTTTAATATCAAAGTGCACCTGGGTTCAGTCCCAGGCCCCATCTTTGTCTCTCCCCACCCTCTTTGACAATGTCATCCAGTTTCATTGATTGGAATGTTATTGTTATGCTGACAAGTCCCAAATTTGTGCTTCTAGCCCTGGACCTCTTCTGTGAATTCCAGACTCTTCCTTGAAATGCCAATTTGACATCTCACCTGAGTGATAGAAGAACCTGACGTCAGCTTTCCAGCAACTGAACTCCAGCATCCCCCTGCCCCTGCATAAGATCTGTTTTGCTCACAGTCTTCCTCATTTTAATAAGCAATAACCCCTTTCATCTAATTGCTCAGACCAGAAAACTGATTGCTTTTCCAATGGCTTCTCTTTTTCTTAATCCCCACATTCAATCTATCAGCAAGTGCCTTCAAAATAAATCCAGAATTTGCCCACCTCTTATCCCACAACTGCCTTCATTCTGTGATAAGCCACCATCGTTCTGTGCCTAAATGATTTCACCAATGGGTCTCTGTGCTTCTGTTCTGGCTCCCCTGCTGACTCTTCTCAACTCCACAACCAAATTAATGCTTTTAAAATACATGCCAGTTAATCTCACTTTGCTGTTCAGAATGTCCAATGGCCTACCATCCCATACAAAGAGGCCAGTGTTTACAATGACCTTCAAAGCTCTGTATTCTCACCTCCCATCTCCTGTCTCATCTGCTTCCACCATCTCCTTCACTTATACTGCTCTCCCCACACTTGCATCAGACTTGGTCCTAAAATACACAACACTTGGTGACTTAGACAGTTTGGGCTGCTATTAATAAATTTCTCAGGAGTTCTAGAGGCTGGAAGTCTAGGATCAAGGTGGCAATTTGATCAGGTTCTGGTAGGGGCCTTCTTCCAGGGTGCAGACAGCCAACTTCTTACATACTCCCATGGAGTGAGAGCACTCTCTGGGGATCCCTTTTGTTTTGTTTTGTTTTGTTTTTTTGAGACAGAGTCTCGCTCTATTGCCAGGTGGGAGTGCAGTGGTGCGATCTCTGCTCACTCCAACTTCTGTTTTCCGGTTTCAAGCAATTCTCCTGCCTCAGCCTCCCGAGTAGCTGGGACTACAGGCACACACCACCACGCCCGGGTAATTTTTTGTGTTTTTAGTAGAGATGGGGTGTCATGATGTTGGCCAAGATGGTCTCGATCTCTTGACCTCATGATCTGCCTGCCTCGGCCTTCCAAAGTGCTGGGATTACAGGCATAAGCCACTGCGCCCGGCCAAGGGTCCCTTTTATAAGGACATTAATCCCATTTTTGCGGGTTCCCCCCATGACCTAATCACCATTCAAAGGCCCCACCTCCTGGTACCATCACATTGGGGTTAGGGTTTCAACATATGAATTTGAGGAGGACACATTCGGACCATTGACTATAGTAGATGATCATTTCCTCTAACTTGGACCCGTAGCATTACTGCCACCTCTGGGCCTTCAACGTTCCTTCTGCCTTAATGGCTTACACCAGATATCCCTCTACTCACTCTTTTATTTCCTTTGAGTCTTTGCTCTAAAGGCAACTTCCATAAGAGGTCTTGGAGGAACGCTCCTTAAAGTATCACCTTCTTTCTCCCCCAGCACAAAACGTATACTCTATCTCCTTTTATGCTATTTCCCCACAGTATTTTTCATGACTTGATGTACTTCATAGTATACTAACTTATTTATTATTTGTCTTTCACCCACTTAAATATAAGTAAACATAGGAGCAAAGATTTCTTTTCTGCATCCCTAGTGCTTAGAAGAGTGTCTAAAATATAATAGGTGCTCAATAACTCTCTTATGAATAAATAAATTGAATTAGAGGAGTTGGAGTGAAGGCTGAAGTCTGGTTTTCAAGAGGATGCCATCATAATGCTTTTGTAAGGGCCCGTTGTGGGAACCTAAGGGCAACAGAAGTGGATCTCCTATGTGGATGGATCAGGGGTCATCAATTCAGCAAACATTTATTGAGTGCTTATTCTACATTAGAAGAGTTTCAGAGCTGCTTCTGACCTGGACGAGCTCACATGCTACTGAAAGACAGGAATGTAAACCAGGATGTTAAGCAGAATCATGTGTGCACAAAAAGGAAGGATATACATGGAAAGTAGAAGCAGAAAAGGAGGAGAGATTTGTTCAGAGGAGGAAGGGGATTTACCAAGGAAAGTTCCACAGAGAAGGTGGCAGGGCATTGCATTTGTATCAGATGAAGATAAATTCAATAGAGGTGGGGTGGAGGACAAGGCACAGCATGGAAATAGGAGTAAACAGGATGTGTCTGGTCAATGGAGAAGAGATCATCATGAATGCATCTTGAAGTAAATGGGCAGAGTTAGTGAGATGCAGACAGGTAGGCGAAATCCAGACCATTTGGGTGAGGGGAGTGGTGTCATGTTGGAGAATTTGGCTATTTTTTCAGTAGAGAGGTGATTACATTTTGGAGACCTTAAGCAATGGGATGTGACTGACTTTGTAACATAAGAACTCAGTCTGAAGAAATGGAAGAGACCAGAAATTTCAAAATCAGTTAGGAGGCCATTTCTCAGATGAAACGTCATGAACTTAAGGTGAGTGATGAACATCTGCTTGCTCATTTTCTCCATTCTTCACCTAGCTAAATTCTTAGCACCCTTTAGATTGAATAGTTCTTCCAGGAGGCCTTCCTGAGCTCCCCAAGGTCCCATTTTGTGCCTTTAATCTGTTCATTTGTTCATTCATTTAGTCTACAAATATTGAGTAAACATCTCTTTTCTACAACTATGACAAGTGTTTGGAGAATGCAATGATAACGAAATAGATATGGATTAGAGTAAGGGCTAGAAAGGAAAAGAATAGAGGGATATAAGGAAATAAATAACAGGAAAACTTAATTCAAGTTAAGGTCAGGAAACTCCTCTCAAAGGAAGCCACATTTAGATTCTTTGACTGAAAAGTAGGAGCTGACCAAGTGAAGATACAGGAAGACTCACCCAGGCAGAAGACATACATGTGCAGAGGCACCACGATGGTAAGAAGAATGTCTGTTTCCCTTTCTCGAATATGGGTACTATATCTGTAGTACTCAGCAGAGTAGCTGGGGCATAATAAGTGCTTAGAAAATATTAGTTTAGTGAATGAGTGTAGGCATGAGTCAAGTCTAAATGTGATTGGCTATTTAGCAGACACCTCAGAGCCTGTCTTTGTAAATCCAGTATGGTTTCATTCCAGTGTGACTTGTGTTTAATTCAATTATTGATATTGGCAATAGCATTGATCACCCCAAATCTTAGATACAACCTGGAAATAAACAGAAGAAATAAAACACTGGTGTGTGGGTGTTGGTGTGTGGGTGTTTGTGTGTGTGTGTGTGTAACTGAATTGTACAGTTATTTGGTTGATTACAACACTAGTTCTCTTACATGCTTCTTTACTGCAACATTTTTTGTGGGGAGAATCAGCTTAGGAGGATTTCAGAGCTGAAAATGGTTCTGGAAATCAGGTTTCCTAACCTTTTGTTATAAACTGAGACCTAAAAAGGCTCACTGTCTTGTTTGTGGTTGGATGTATGGTTATGCAAAAATAATAAGGCAGGGATATTGGAGGTAAGAGGAAGTTTTCAAAGCCTGAACAATAGTTCCTCAATACTCAACAGGCTGAGAAATAATTCCAATGGGTAGTAGAATGGGGAGCAGGCTGGGAGCATGATTGTTGTTGGTAAATGTTTAAAAAAAAAGTTCTGGATTTGTGCCTAAAAAGAAAGGAACTGTTTTTTTTCTTTTTCTTTTTTTTTTTTTTTTTTTTTTTTGGTCAGATATGCCCTTTAAGACAGTGAAATAACAGAAAACCCAAATGAATCTAGTTTACTTCAGAGAGCTGTAAAGATTTTACAGAGGCATTTTCATTAGTCTTCGCTTTTTCTCCAGGACCCAAGTGACCACCTGGTGATGACTTCACCAGCAGAGCGACTCCTACAGCCAGCAGTCCACTTTGTTCTTCTGTAGATCCTGCTTGCGGTGTTGGATCTAACAACTTTTTCCCTGACCCAGCGTTATGAAGGATTTCTCCTGTGTTTTCTTCTAAAAATTTTACATTTAGGTATGTCATCCATTTTGAGCTAATTCTTTTAAATAGTGCAAAGTATGGATTGAAGTTCTTTTTTTTTTCACAGATGCATGTCTAATTTTTCCAGAACCATTTGTTGAAAAGATTAATGTTCTTGCCTTTGCATTGTTGTTGAAAATCGTGTTTACACATGTATACATTCCATTGATCTATTTGCCTCTTTATGAAAATCCTACTATTTTGATTAATATAGCTTTATAGGGAGTCTTAAAATCAGATCGCAGAAGTTATTTAACCTTACTCTTGTTTTAAGAAGTTGTTTTGGATAATCTAGGTCTTTGCATTTCCGTACAAATTTTATAATCAGTTTGGAAATGTATTTAAAATATTCTGCTGGGATTTTGATTGACATTATACTGAATCAATGGATCACTTTGGGGAGAATTGACATCTTAACAATATGGAGTCATCTAATATATGATCATGGTAATTGCTCCATTTATTTAGATCTTCTTTAACATCTTGAAGCAATGTTTTGCAGTTTTCAGTGTATAGATATTTAATAGATTTTAAAATACCATCCCTAAATATTCAATGTTTTTGATGCTATTAGAATTTTTAAAAATTAATTTCTGTTCTGAAGAAGAAAAATAAAAGATTAAACAAGACATGTAAAACAAAAAAAGAACCAAAATAAAAGAGAAATTTTTGACAACTACAATAAAAAATAAAATAATAACAAAAATAAAATAAAAAATTAATTTCTTACCTTTTTTACCAGTATATGGATATGTAATTGGTCTTTGGAGTATTGATTTTATATCCTATAGGCTTGCTAAACTCATTTAGTTCTAATATCTTTTTTGGGCAAAATTGATTGAATTTGCTTTATAGATGATCATGTCATCTGTGAATAAAGTCAGTTAGACACATCCCTTCCCAATCTCGATGTCTTTTATTTCCTTTTCTTGTCTGAAAACTCTCTTAAGGAAGTAAACCAAGGCAATCATGGGATTCAACTTTTTGTTCAACTATCTGTTTTCGCCTGATGTTCACTGCTTTGAAAACCATTATTTCACATATATAGTCTGGTTTTTGATTATATATGTCAGGAAGTTAAATCCAGGCTCTTTTACTCCATCTTGACCAAAAGTTTCCCCAATTTGCGTTTAAGATAAAGACAAAAGATGAGATTTAAAAAATAATCTCATATCCTTTGGCAAATTCATATCCACCACCCACGGAGCTTCTTGAGCCCATGTGTTTAATTTCTCATAGGAGCAGATCAAGCATGAAGAGATGCTCTTCCTAAGGGAGCCACAAGACCCAAAGGTCTAAATCATTTTCAAGGTCATAGTGAGAGTAACAAAGCAGTTTCTTCCATATGTGTAGCCGTTCATGGTGTATAGAATGCTTTTGCATTCATGAGTTCGATTGAGCTTCACAGCATCATTAGACAATAATGGGTATGTGAGGGTGGGTGGGTATTGACGAAGAATTGGATACTCAGAGAAATGAAGTGAATTTCCTAAGAATACACAGCTAAGGAGAGGAGATAGGGAGCTGCTTCTTGGGCTCTTGTCCAACTCTTTTGTTTTTCAAGACAATTTTTTAGAGAAGTTTTAGATTCATAGCAAAATTGAGAGGAGGCTGCAAAGATTTCCCATATAGTCCCTGCACCAACACATGCATAGCCTCCCCCACTATCAACATCTCTCATTACAGTGGTACATTTGTTACAATTGATCTATAGGGGGAAAGCTACAAAATCCACAGCTCCTTAGATTTATACCTAAGTATTTCATTTTTAGGAGTGCTAATGAAAGTGGTATTGTGGTTTTAATTTCAAATTCCACTTGTTCATTGCTGGTCTATTGGAAAGCAATTGACTTTCGCATTTGAATCCTGCAAACTTGCTGTAATTTTTTTACTAGTTCCAGTTTATTTTGCCAGTTCTTTCGGGTTTTCTACACGGACAATCATGTTGTCTGCAAACAAAACCGGTTTTATTTCTTCTTTCCCATCTGACTTTTATTTCCTTTTTTTTTTTTTTTTTTTTTTTTGCCTTACTGCATTAACTAGGGCTTCCATTATGATTTTAAAAGGAGTGGTGAGAGGGGACATTCTTGCCTTGCTTCTGATCTTAGTGGAAAAATTCTAGATTCTCACTATTAAGTATAATATTAGCTATAGTTTATTTTAATAAATATTATTTATCAAGTTGAGGAGGTTCTTCTCTATTTCTAGTTTACTAAGCATTTTTATTATGAATTGGTGCTGGATTTTATCAAATGCTTTTTCTGCATCTATTGATTTGATTGTGTGACTTTTCTGTTGAGTCTGTTGATGTAATGACTACATTAATTATTATTTCTGAGACAGGA
Organism: Cacajao melanocephalus; assembly: GCA_963573385.1. Classification (NCBI taxonomy): domain Eukaryota; kingdom Metazoa; phylum Chordata; class Mammalia; order Primates; family Pitheciidae; genus Cacajao; species Cacajao melanocephalus. Next base: position 48,290 of record CAUYLG010065590.1, read on the forward strand.
TCTCACTGTGTCCCCCAGGATGGAGTGCAGTGATGCAGTCATAGTTTACTACAGCCTTGATCTCCTGTGCTCAAGTGACCCTCCTGCCTCCACCCCCTGAGTAGCTAAGACTACAGGCACACACCACCACAACTAGCTAATTAAATAGATTTTTTGTAGAGACTGGGTCTCACTTTGTTGTGCAGGTTTATCTGGCCTCAGGTGATCCTCCTGCCTCAGCCTCCCAATGTGTTGGGATTACAGACATGACTCACCATGCCTGGCCAATATTAATTGAATTTTGAATGTCGAATCAGCCTTGCATTCCTGGGGAAAAGGATCTCACTTGGTTACAGTGTATAATTCTTTTTATACATTGTTGTATTCCATTTGCTAACATTTTGTTGACTACTTTTGCATCTATGTTCATGAAAGATTTTGTTCTGTAGTTTTCTTGTAACAACAGGTTTTTATCCTGTAGTGTTTCCCAGTCTGGATTTTACTGACTGTACCTCTGTGGTACAGTTTAACATGTTCTTCTGTCTTCTGAAGTTCCTAAAAATTAGTTTGATATTTCACTCTTTTTTGAAAAATAAAAACATACTTATTCTGGAGAATTTCAAACATACTAAAGTAGCTAAAATTGTATAATGAATTCCCACATATTCATCACGTGACTTTAATAGTTATCAACTCCTGGGCACTCTTTCTCCATCTACACCCCCATCTACTTACTGCCACTTCATACTAATGCTGTATATGCATCTCAGCTGTAATATAATTATACAGGTAAATATTTCGATATGTACTCTAAAAGATAAGGAGTATTTAAAAATACATACTCATAATACCATTTCATGTCTAACATTAGCAATGATTCTTTAATATCATCAATTATCCAGGACATCTAGAAATTTATAGTGGTCTCAGAATGTCATAATTTGAATCAAGATCCAGTAAGTTCCCCATGCCATAATTTTAATGTATATATTTCTTCTTCATCTTGTTTTCTTCCTTTTGTAATGTATTTGTTGAAAAAAATAAATACAAATAACAGGTTGTTTCCCTGTAGTGTTTCCCATTCTGGGTTTTGTTGATTGTACCTCTGTGGTACAGTTTAACATGTTCTTCTGTTTTCCGCAGTTCCTGAAAATTAGCAGTTGTAACTAGAGGTTTGATCAGCTTCAGGTTTAATTTTTTCATTTTAATAGGACAACTTTATAGGTGGCATTGTGTTCCTCCTCACTGGGCGCATTAAATCTCTACTTGTTTTTTGTGATGTTAGCAGCTTTTGATGCTTAAAGCCTTAATTCACTATGGGCTGAAAAGTGATAATATTCTATCACTTGTCTGGAATTTTTTCCTTTGTATTCTCATATATTCTATAAAGTGACTTTAATTGTATTGGTGTATCTGCTTGTAAATAACTCTTAAGGTAGGACAGATGTGTATTAGGGTGCTACAAAATGGCCCTCCAGAGAATCATGTTTCTCTGTGACCATGTTCCTTTTTGCACTTTGATTTCACCTTCCTCTCGTCAAAGGGTTGGTGTGGAGTCTCTTTTCCCCATCCTTGATTCTGGGTTGGCTGTGTAACTTGTTTTGACTAATAGAATATGGAGGAATTGATACTGTGTGAGGCTATGCCATAAAAGACTATGTATTTTCTGGTTTCCCTCTCTTGGAACATCATTGTCATGTAAAAAGGCCCAGTCTAACTTCTTGAGTATGAAAGACAATATACAAAAATAGAGGCTGAGTCTTAGCTGTGTCCCTTGAGCCTAGATCTCAAATGACCCACTAGTGAAATGCTGCTCCATGAATGAGCCCAGGCAAAATCACTAGAACCACCCAACCAACACAGAACTATAAGAAATAAACTCCTAATGTTTCAAGTCACTAAGACTTGGGGTGATTTGCTGTGTAGCAAAGGCCAAAGGTTAATGAAATGGAAGAAGGTTATCTATATTTTATGGATGAATAGAATAAGGCCCGGATAGGGATACATCCAAACTACAGGGCTGTAGAACAAGATTAGAGTTTAGGAATTTTAACTCCTAATTTAGTGTTCTTGCCAATTATAGTTTCCTTTCTCTTTCCCAAATTTACTGACTATCTTAATCTAAAGTCTCTATTACCCCACAGCAACCTCTGAGGCTTCCCAGTACATCAAGAAACCCTGTGAACTGGGCCGCATTTAATAACTGGCTATTAGTTGGGGCTCTAAAAACTTCCTTAAGGAAAATAGAAATGGACCTTCTTTAGTAAAGTTTCAACCTAGGCTCTACTTTTAATTCCTATCATCATTCAGTCTTTGGAAACAAAAACTTGAAAATTCTCAAATTGGAGGTGAATATGAAGAAAGGCTTGCAATGTGCATTGCATTAAGGGCTTAAAAAAAATACCCAAGCGTAACAACTACTCTGTGTGTAAGTCAAGTAAGTGTTGACTGATTCTATCAATTTGTAAGTCCAAACAACTTCCAGATGGTTCAAATAATAATAAAAGTATCTTATACTTGATTAGTGTCTTTCAGTTTACAAAGTGGTTTCACATCTGTGTCTTCATTCCAACCTCACAATGGAGCCTGTCAGGAAGGTAGGCTAGGGGTCATCACTTCCGTTTTTCTAGATGAGGAAACAGTCCTAGAAGAAAAAGTGACTTGCACAAAGCCAATGACTAAGCAACTAGAAGAGGTAAGATTAAACCAAATCTTCTGATTTCGAGGTCAACAATTTTTCCACTACATTGCTTTTATTCTTGCCTGTAAAGTTTCCTGAGAAGATCCTCTATTCGTTTCCATTTTAATAACATAAAAGGAGCAAGCAAAAGTGGCAAGAACACAAAAAGGAGGAGCTCACAGTCTGGCAGAGCAATAGATACGGAGACACATCCTTACGAAAACAATAACAATGGTTAACATTAATGGAGTGCTATGTGTCTAAACCTGTTCTGAAAGTCTTACATATCTGAATTATCAAAACAATTGAATAAGGCCTGTACTGCTAGTATCCTCATTTTATAGATGAGACAACTGAAGCATAAACACAGCTTAAGGAAGGAACTTCTTAAACACAACTTGTAAGTGGTAGAGTTGAGATAGTAAGTTCCACAGTAAAGGTTTGGATTAGGTGAACAGGAGCACAAAGAAAAGAGATGCCTAATTTCTCAGGAAAAGTCTAGAAAGGCTTCATTGAAGACAGCCTACATGGATTAGGACATGAAGGATCTTGGGTTTGTCAGGAGCCATGGGCAATGTGATGCCTAGATCCCAAATGACCCACCACAGAGAATGGTATGGTTGTGAAATCAGGAACAGTTCGATATGCTAAAGCTTACTAGCAAGATGTTACTACACAGAGAGATACATAAACAGACAACCACAGGACAATTGCAATTCATATGCTTGTATAATAATGGGTGGTTTTGGTATTTATCAACCCTTTTCACCTCAACACAGCAGAACTCTCAGCCCAGGAAAGCAAGGCTAATGTGTTTGTCTTGCTCGGTTTCAGCTAGGTTCATTAGCCTGCCTCTGTATCCTTGGGCCAACTTTCATTTGGGGTGTTTACAGTTTCACGCTAGTCCACGCTTGGTGGGCCACTTCTCAGTATCAGTGCTAATTATCATTATTATCAAGAATTTTAATTAGTGTAATTACCACCAACATACATTTTGATTAATGGTAATTAACAGTAATTTCTAAGTTTCATTATTATAACTGAGATTTAATAATTTAATTAATATACCAATTAATAATAACATATTTATATGGGACTTAATTTGCAAAGTAGTTTCAAATATAAAATCCCAGTTGATCCACCTCGAAACTCCAGATGGTTGGCAGGGTGTGGGTTACTAACCCCACTTTATAGACGAGGAGGCTTAGGTGAGAGAAGTGCTGACACCCATTCAGTTTCCTGCCTCCCGGTCTACTTCTGTTTCTTCCTCAATATCTCCATCTGCAATTACTTCGAGTTTCACCCCAAGGTGAAGACTTTCTGCCACTGTGGCATGTCTCATTCATTGTCCTACCTACAGGAAGATAGCTAGAGATTTAAAAGGGGCACAGGCCACAGATCCAACTTTGGTTTCAATTCTGCTGTGCTGCATATGAGCTGGGCAACTTTGAGAAAAATCACTTAATCTCTCTGAGCCACAGTTGTCCCTTCTGTAAAAAGATGATCATGTTGTCTACCCTGCATAGCTGTAGGAAATGTAAAGATAATGTATTTAAAGCAGTAGTCAATAAATGGCAGCCACTATTATGGTCTCTTTTGGGTCCTAAATACTGGTGCCCATAAGGAGCATCTCTCCTATAACTAACTGCGCTCAATTTAATGCTCATAAATGCAATAGGATTGCCTTTGTCATATTAAGTAAGGGCTAACGACCACCTTGGAGCCTGACTCCCAATTTTCTCAAATATCTACCTGCTTTGTGCCAATTTTTTGGATCTGACAGACTGTAGGTTTCTCTCTCAGGCATTCCTGGTCTGGGGAAAAAAGCTAAGACCATAAAGATTCTATAACTGAGTGGGCTTTGGTGTGTAAAAGGAAACAAACCACCATGTATTGATATCTATGTGAATGATTCACGTGTTTTCCATATCTTGTTTAATTCTTAAAAAAACATGCAAAGAAAAAATTATTGTTTGTCCCATTTTCATATGGAGAAACAGACTGAGAGTAAGTTATTTCCCCACCCCTACAAAAAAAATCCCATGACTGACATCACTAAAGTTTGAACACAAGTCTCTCTGGCTCACAAAGCTGGTGCTCTTCTTCACATACCACCTGATAAAACCTTCTGCCCAACCCGCTTTCTGCAGGTCCTGGGCTTTCTCTGCCAGAAGAAGCTGAATCTCTGGAACACGTAGAGAGGTGGTGAATGATCTCTTATCTCCCTCCTCCAGCCTGTGCTATGTATCTCGGTTCCAGCCACCTCTCCTGTGTACTTTTCCTTCTTTTGAGCTTTTCCAGATGCTGGGCTGAGTGTAGATACCAGTTTGATGGCACCTAGTCTGTAGGAAAACATAGTTTGGTTTTTGTCCAGCGTCTGATAGACTCTTCTGCTCTTTTGAACTGGTCTTCTAGACGCTAATTGCAGTGGAATTTGACACTCCTGTCTTCCTTTTACGTTTGCTAAAATAAATGAAGCCAGTAATCTCAACAGATAACCCAGTGTTCCCACCACATGGAGGACTGCCCCCATTTGAGGTCTGTGATCCTGAGCCTCCTTCACTGACAAATGTACTACTAATCATGAAGGTGACCGTTTACTGAAATCTAGCTAAATACTAAGGCAGGTGCTGGTGATTTCACGTAACTTCTCTCCAATCCTTCCATCATTCTGCAAGGTAGTAATTAGTATTGCAATTTAACATTTAAATGGAGGCCCAGAGAAGTTAAGTAACTTCTCAAGGTAATAGCACAACACATCATCAGCTTCCTTTCACACCTTTCCTTCATTTCTTCCTGATTCTTTCCTTTAAATGTATCTCTAAGGATCTCTCCTTAGCCCTGTCCTCCTCTCTCTTGACGATTTCCCTTGTATTTTACTTTCTTCTGGCTTCTGCTCTTATCGCTGTGTGGATGACATCTAAAATGGAGTTCCAACACCGGCCCCTCTACATTGTCCAAGAAAGACCTTTAGAAGCCCATTAATGCCTAACATATCTTAACCTGTCCCTTGTCTTTACCCTTAAACCTGCTCTTTCTCTGTCTTTCAGAATACTTCCACTCTCTGGGACTTAGGTTCATAATCTTGGTATTCTTAGGGGACAGATCTCCTTTTCACTCACCTATTCTGACATTCAATCACTAAACCTGGCCCTTCTCCTCCAGTCTCTTGATGGTGAGTCCTATTCAGGATCTCATTATCTCCCACCTGGCTGATTGCAACAGCGTTCTTCAAATCTATTGTCATTCTCCTTTTCCTCCTCCTTCTTAGACCCTGTGGCAAGATTGTGTCTTGGAAAGACCTCCTTGCCTTAGGAGCCACTGGTAGACCAATGGTCTGCATGACCAAGCCCAAGCTAGTTTCCTAACCTAGTTCCCCATGATTCCTTGCATGTCCCATTTGTGCCAGCAAACCAAGCAACTCGCTTTCCCAGAGTATGTACTCAGTTCTATTCTCTGAGCACACACACACACAGTACGGTTTTGCTTATGTCATGGAACGTTTTTTACAAAGAAGGTGACATAGGAGCCAAATCCTTGGGAAATAAGCAGTTAGCTGCCAAAGAAGGCATAGGGGTATTAAAAACAGAGAAGAGCACTTGCCAAGACAATGGTGAAGTAAAAAGAGCATGATTCATTCAGAAAAATACCAGGATTTCAGAATGTTCATGTGGCAGGGCAAAGTTTGGGAGTCAAATAGACCTGGATTTGGGTCTTGGCTCTGTCACCTTTGTGGTCAGCTGTGTGATCCTAAGCAGGTTTCTTAACTTTCTGAATCTCAGTATAATAAAGGTAAAAATATCTCATAGGAGGTTTCTGATAACTTGTGAAAAACTTTTATGTAGTAGTTATGTAGAGAGTCCTACTAAAATTTGGCTATGTTAGTATCACGGTTATGATGACGGAGGAAGACGGATCCTGGTGGTATGATGGGTGAAAGTGGCAATGTCATATTGGACATGCAGAAGCTAAATTACAGCGAGTACCAGTGAGTAATTTGAACTTTATTATCTATCAAAAATTAGCCACAGAAAGTTTATAAGCATGGCTGACATGATTATATCAGTATTTTAAGATAATCAGTCTGACAACAGTATGGAGGTGAAGAACTAGTTAAGAGGCTGTTTAAACAGTCCTGGGGCAGAGATAGGAAGGCATGGGCTAAGGCTCTGACATATTGATGGAGAGGACACAGGCTGGAGATATTCCAAGGAAGTCCATCACCTGCCCTACTGCCTGATTGTATATGTGATTTAGAAAGATGATGCCACAGTTCCTAGATTGGGCAAATTTGTAGCTGATGGGCTATAAACAAAATGTTGGCTGACAGAGACTTTTCATGAGTCTTGTAGTTATTTCCTAAGAATGGAGATTATTCCACAGAGCCTTAATTTCTTTAAAGAGTGCTATTTGAGACATTGCAGTAGGGTAGAACTTGGCCAAATGAAAGAAAAACTTTATTTTCTTTGTTAATCAGTACTTCACAGCATGAGAAAGTTCAGTATAAACCAATTATAATTCAGTATCACTGAACTGGGTGAAATAAAAAAATAAGCAGAAACCAGGTGGTGTCAGCACAAAATGAATTCAGAAGGACAATGTTTATGTCTGTTTTAAAAAACCAAGAAGAGTCCAACACTGGAGTCCAGGATAAATTAACTCTGTTCCTGTTTCCTCAGTTAAATTCTGTCAATCTGAATTCTAAAAAAATAGCCCAAAGTATTTGTCTGTCTGCCTTATTGACTCTTCCAAACATATTATTTCAAAGGATAGATTTTGCTTTAAGTATATAAAGTTTCAAAATCATGGCACACTAGAATTATGTAAGAGAAAATAATAATTGCTCACCTTTGTTTTGCATGGAGGTTTTCTTAAACCACTTTTACTTGTCTTAATCTCATTATCAGAAACGTAGACAGGGCAGAAATTATTATTCTCATTTTGCATACAGTAAAACTGATGCACATACTTTGGGAGGCCGAGGTGAGTGGAAAACCTGAGGTCAGGAGTTTGAGACCAGCCTGGCCAACGTGGTGAAACCCGTCTCGACTAAAAATACAAAAATTAGCCAGGTGTGGTGGCATATGCCTGTAGTACCAACTACTCAGGAGGCTGAGGCAGGAGAATTGCTTAAACCCCGGGAGGTGGAGGTTGCAGTGCCACTGCAATCCAACCTGGGTCACAGAGAGAGACTCTGTCTCAAAAACAACAACAAAAACAAAAACAAAGAAACATCAAAAACACCAGTGTACAGTAAGATTAATGGTCTTGTCCAAGGCCACACAGCTTGCCAGTGGCAGGGGTGGATCCCAGGACTTCCAGGTTATAGCCACCATTGTGTTGGTTCCCATGGAGGCTGAGGACTAAGGCAGCAGTCACAGGAAGTAGAGAATAGTTAGGTATGGGAATTAAGCACAAGGCTTTGGAATCAGTGTCCAGGATTTACATCTCCCTCTACCACTTACTTACTTTGGGACCTTGAGCAAATTAATTGGTCTTTCTGAGTCTCAGTTTCTGTATCTATAAACTGGAGATGATCACTACCTCTCGTGCTTGTTGACAAAATCAAATGAGGCAATGCTAGAACTAACACGCTTTCTCAGTTCAGAGTCTGGGGCATTTTCAATATCCCACAAATGGTGACTACCGTCATTGATTAAGTGGATACTCTCTGGAGTGGTTTTTCATTCACAAATAATTTTGAAAACTGACCCTCAATATGCAGTGATGGGGTGAACCCCCCAGTAGCTGTGATTGTGTTCCTACTCATAGCTGATGGATTGATGGGTAAACACGTGACTCACACTGAGTTAATCTGAGGTTTTCCCTTGGATTTCAGGCCCAAAAGAGAGAATGGGTCTTTCTGTAGCTGCAAAGCATGAAGCTCCAGAACTGATGACAACCAAGCTCCCACCATATAAAGGAAGAAAGAGTCCATGGGCAGAGAGTTAGACTAGAAGGGCAGAGGATCTTAGCAGGCCCCATTGTTCCTGAGGGCCAGGTGGATTCCTGCTTGTCTTAGGCCTGAGTGCTCAAAATTTCTTTCATTATGTTGGTCAATTCTGACGTATCTTTTATAAGCTCTCCCGTTTACCTAATCCAATTGAAGTTGGGCTCTTGTTATTTACAGATAAGAGTCTAGATTAATGTAATTATTTTTTGCCGGTCTTAAATATCTACTTCTGGTGGGACTAGAAAGCTGTTCGAAATAGAGGCACAAGATGGTTCCAGAAACCAGGCAGAAAGAATGGAGTTTGGACCTGGCACACCGGTTACTAGATGTGTGACCTCAAACAGACTCCTTCACGTTCTGGGACCTCATTTTCTTCATCCGTAGAATGGAGTTCTACCTGAAAATATCTGGCACTCAGATATTTTCAACAAATATTAGCTCCTTTTCCCTCTCCTTTCTCACTTCTCTTCCCTTCCACGACAACGCAGTCATCTGCTGTGTTAATAGTCACATCAGGACAAATCTTCCACTCTGACCCATATGCGGGTTTGACATCAGAATAACGTCCCTCAGTAGTATCACTCTTCATTGCCAGCTCCACTCCCCTTAACATTCCCACTTTGTCTTGCTCTTTCCTTTACCCTCTAGTCCCTGTAACACATACCAAGTTCTTGCCGTTTCCCAAACATGCCATGTTCTCTCTCATCTCTGCATCTTTGCGTGTTTAATTTCTTCTCTGTGCAGTAGTCAATCCTTCATTCATCAAATTCTTTCGCATCCCTCAGCTGTCCGCTCAAATATTAATTCTAGAAAGTGTTCTCTGACCACCTTCTGCCCTCAGGCTAGGTAAGCTGCCCTTTCTCTCTGCTTCCATTGGCCAGTGTTTCACCCTGTCATGCCGCTGAACCATACTCTGTGATTAGTTACCTACTTGACTTCTCTCTTTCTCTCCTATTTTTCTCCAGTTCATGTCCCACACTTGCCTAGTTATTACTTCTTCGGGGAAACTTCTCTGACTTCGATGGCAATACCAGCACCCCTCTCCACCACCCATTTTACCCACTCATGGCTAGCACTCCTTAATGTATGAGGGTCTTTCACAAAGGTCTGTCTCTTATTTTTGCTCACCCTTTGGCATCAGCATCTTGCACGTAGTTGGTCCTTGAACCTATTCATTGGCTGAGTAACCTAAAGAACAAAGGAATCTCTGAATTCTTTAGAACTGGTATATAGAGTCTAAGACACAGAAGGTACTTGCCACTGCTCCATGCTGCCTGCCGAGACATGGGCCCCCCATCCTTTTTTTTTTTTTTTTAAACCAATAGACTTTTGTGGAACACAAGACAAAATAGTGGCAAAATTATGGTAATTTTAACCAATCATTGAATTGACAGTTTTAAGGTCATGGGGAAAGAATGGAGGTTTGAGGATCAGGATCTGGGTAGGAATCCTGGCTTGTCCACTTACTCTTGGTATGATAGGAAAGCAATGTAACTTTTCTGAGTTTCAGTTTAGTCTCTGTACAATGGTAAAGAGAAACTGTAGTGAGCATATGACATGCTATATGTAAAATGTTGCCTGTAGAACAAGCACTTAACTACAGCTGCTGTAACCCGGATAGTTTCTGCCCATACATGGCCAATTGGGCCTTACCATTTGGATGATCTTTTTCATTTTTCACTCTGTTGGAACTGTTGTAGTCTCCTAATAGGCAGGCAATTTCCCATCAACTCCAACCATGGATTTGTCATGAAAGACTATTTACTGAACTGGAATCACTTTGGCTATATGTACCAATGATCAACATGTCTCTGTGGAAAGAAGCTGAGTCTTAAATTCTTTATACTCTGAGTGTTCAGAATGAATGAAGATCCAAAGGATTAAAGGCTCCAGAAACTCAGGGACTGTAAAAGTGAGCTGTAAAAGAGAATGGTTTATCATGTAAGATTTTACTACTCCAGGTTCCACAGAGGATGTCATTGGTCCAGGCTACCAAATGTTTGAGGGATTTTATCATTGGGTAAGTTGCACATTGTCTCTCTGTGGACAGAGCCAGGTTCTTAGGATTGAGAAACAGTGCCAAGGCTTGTCTCTACAGACAAGGCTATGGGAGACTAGTAGGGCCACTAAGCGTTGATAGCTACCAGGTACCAGATGGAGACAGCATACATTGTACGGCTGTGCTTTTGCCTGTGCTGTTTTTTTGTTTTGTTTTGTTTTTAGCCTAGAACACTGTTCCCAACTTCTCCCCACGTGCAAGGCTCTTGTATGTTTTATGGAAGGCAGCAGATGAATACTCAATAAAAAGCATGGGCTTAGGAATCAAACTATCTTGGGTTTGAATCCTGACCTTGCTGTCTCCTAGCTGTGTGGAAAGTGACGCATCTCTCTTCACCTATTTCTCTGTCTTATAAACAAACAAACAAAAAAATGGGTAGTGGTATTCTACTTATCTGAGAAGGCATTTTTAAGATTAAATGAGCAGATAAAATGTTTAGCACATTGTAATGCTAATAAATGATAGTAACGTTTACTCATTCTTGATTCTCAGCTCAGCTCTCTTCTTTGTAACTGGTGGCCTCAGACACTCTTCTTTAATGTTCTCACTGCTTTTTGTCCAACCCTCCATCATAGCACTTTCCACATTCTATTATTTAACAGTCAGATTTTACAATTCAAGCCTTATTCATCAGGAGCTTAGGATATGTTTTGATATCAATCACCTCAATCTATGACTTCGGCTAATCTCCTCTTCCTGTCTTCCTCTGAACTATTTCCCAATATATAAAATGAGGCTATTGGGCAATTCTTTATGGTCTCTTGCAACTTCAAGCCTTCTAAAAACTTGAACCAAATTATGACGGGATGCCAACAATCCCCCCTTCCCAAATCACAAAATTATCTCTCCTTCTGAAACATTTATTATTTATACACTAGTAAGCCTAGATCAGCCATTTTTCAAAAGAGTGGCACAAAGTGAAATCTCCATCCGGGAAACAAACGACCAATTGAAAGAGATTTCACGCCTGAATGCTCTCATTCTGCTCATGCCTGGACATCATGGCTGCTACCTTTCTGTACATTATCAAGGGAACTGGGGTTTGTCACTTGCACCAGACTCTGGCTTCTCCCAGAGACCCTCCAGAGAAGGCCTCAGTGGTTACCGTAGAAACGTCTTCCTTCCTGGTTGCAGACCCACGAAGGCTCAGGCAGCCACGACCCAAGAGGGGCCTTGTTTAAACAGGAAAGAGCAGACAGTTTAATGGGTAGCTTTGCAGCTCAGATTCCTACACAGTTTACAGTAGTTGGAGTAATAAATTCATAATGAATGTTTCTTTATTTTACAGCTAACTTTTTATGTTTGTTTTCTTCTTCTTTTTCTTTCTTTTGTTGTTTTTTCTGAACACTATCCAACTGATGGTAGGCAGTGATGGTTTTTATTTTTTTCATTTTTAATTGCTAGAAAAATAATATAGAGAAAGATTGTGCTTTATGGACATGTATCTTATTAATTCTTCATGACATTTCTATGACATTTGTAATTATTATTAATATTTCATAAAATTGGGAAAATTAAGAGTCAAATAGCTTAATTTACCAACCCAGGGACACATGGCTATTTGTATGAAGTGAAACTTTCAAATGGATAACCACAAAAATCCATTTTGGCTTCATTAATAAGTTAGGAATTGAAAGTGGAATTTTCTATAGGTAAAGATTATTTGCAATTTGATCCACAAAAAGTGTGACATCTAGCTTTCAGGTACATTAATTAGTTACTATTTCAATGAAATAGTCAAAGAAGCCAATTATTAAATTTTCTTTTGGAGAATTTTCTCCTCGGTTGCCTTTGGAGACTTGAGACCTCACAATTTGTCAGGAAGTATACACTGCATGGTTGAAACCAAGGTAAGATCTAGAATAGTTGCTGATCACCTGCCATGTATCAGGTACTTTACCCATGCTACTTTCTTTAACTACTCATAACCCTATGGAGTAGATACCACTATCTCCATTTTACTGATACTGTAAATAGAGCTTCAGAAAGGTAAGTTGTTCAATGTCAGAGTTAATTTTTTTTCAATTTCCAAGCTCAGTGCTTTGCTGGCACATCATATTTTGTCTTCCCAAAGGAAATTCTTATGAGAAAAACGAAGAACTATTGTCTCAAGATAAATGGAATTTCTTTAAATGCAGGAAGCCTTAGCTCCTTACAGCTCAGGTCCAATTCCTTAGTAGATGACCTGCCTTTGAGATTTAAAGGTAGGTATACTGACTGCCTTTAAATGCCTCTGGTTTACTGCAGTATCTAGTGGGCACTGTGGATGGGGACTGAACTCACTTTCACATTCATGGAGTAGGAAAATAGCAGTTATTACCCTGGAAAGGTCCCAGGAAAGAGCAGGCAGCTGCAGGGAGTTATGAACTGTGAGAACTGCCTGGAGCCAAGGAGGGCAGGTGGTTTAAAAAGCCAATGGAGAGTTTTATCAGATCATGGAGAGTTTTAATTGATGGAGATGGTCTGATACTCAGGACAGTAAACTGTCCTCTACTGTGCTCATTCAACCAAGAACAAGAAAATTACTATGCGTGTGTGTGTGTGTGTGTGTGTGTGTGTTTGTTTGTGTGTGTAAAAGAGAAGAGATTTGAGGACAGGTTTTATTGAAAAGGACCTGGTGATTTATCCCACATGTCCAGAACCCACACTAAATGTGACTCAGCATTTGCTGAATGAATGATGAGTGAATAGGTGAATTACAGATAAATAAAGATAGGAAGGGAAGTGGCAGATCACAAGGTTTAGGAGCACCATAAACCTTCCTCTCTGCGCTCACTTTCCCTGAAGAAAGGTGTGTTGGAAACTCTCCAAGCTCCTTGTTCTGTCCCAAGACTTTGTGCCTTCACACAATCCTGGTCTTCTTTCCAGGATGTCCTCATCAGTACTCCACCCCAGACCTTATTCACATGGTGGATGCCTTCCTTTTCCTTCTAGAATCTTTCTCTTCTGGGGGGGGGTCTCCTTTTTCTTCCCTATTTTCCTACTGTTTTACATACCTCCTTGAGAGCAAAGCCAGATTGTGTTGTCTATTTTATATTCGTGTACGTTAATTTGCACTAGAATATGGACTCCTGGAGGTGAGAGATGAGAGTTTTTATGTCTTTAGCACCTAGTATATTTTCCTGCACACAGGAAGTGCTCAATGAGTATTTGTAAATGAATAAAAGAATCAATGAATGGATACACGAGGCAAATTCTCTTATTTCAATTAGTAGACTACTCTGAAAATAGAAAAGGTATGGTGCCCGTGCAGAGAATGTGGGCATGGGGTTCAGGGAACGGGGCTGAAATCTCACATTGCCCACCAACTTACTGGCTGGTTTTGGAAAAGTAACTTACCATCTCTGAGCCTCACACTACCTGTGGGTAATATGAAAGAGTTGGATTACATGATGGTTAGTGCCCTACTACCTCCAGCATTCTAGAACTTATAGTTTTAGCAAGACTCTGGGTAGATGAAAAGCCATCTCCATTTCCTAGTTGTTACTGTGAAGGCCACACCACTGAAATTGTGTTTTGCAGTGCATTGGTCCCACAAAATGTTTTGAGGTCTGTTGCAAAAGGGAACTATAGTCAGTACCTGGAAATGGTGGAGAGAACAAAATTAAGGATGTGCTCTGCTGCAGGTCTTCTTGGTTCACATAATATGCAGATGGACACTGGGTCACTTTAAAATGGACATATTATATTTGGTATTGTACTAGTGAATACACTGAGGAACAAGTAATTTATAGAAGTTTTGAAAAAGTTCTGTGCTGAAGTGTAAGAAGATCTCACCACTGCCAAGATTCTAGAAACTCCAGATTTTGACTCAGACTGAGTTAGAATAAGGAAGCTGTTAGTAATGAACAAAGTTATGGTTTTGTGGGTATCAGAGTGGGCAGGGAGGCACACTTGGGGCTGTGCGATGGTTGGACTGTGTATACGACTGATTCATTCCTCTCCCTAATGCTTAAATTAACAGGGGGATCTAGATTTGACATTAGGACCCTAGAAAACCTTCACTTGCAAGTAGAGTGAAAGAACCATGGAATATGGAGAGTACGCAGAAAAGGACGAATCATTATTGAACATCCACTGAATACTACATCTCATTTAATTCTCACAACAAATCCAAGAGATAGGTGTTACTGTACCATTTTACAGCTGAGATGATTGAAGCACAGCGAGGTTCAAAAATATGCCCCAGGTCATGCATACAATAGATGGCAGGCAGGCCTACAATTTGAACTTTGATCTTTTGGGCTCCAAGGCCTGAACACTTGCACTACAACATGGCCACTTGGCTACTGTAGAAGGGTACTTTTTAAAAAATTTGCTTGTTCTGGTGATGGTTCTGTTGACCATTGCTCATCTATCCTCCTCTGTTGTTTATGAGCCTCATACTTCTATATAAAATGAGAATGATAATTTCTCTATTTCATGAAAGTTGTAGTGAGGATAGAATGAACACATTTTCTTTCTTCATCATACTTTGCTTCCTCATTCAATTCTTTAAACTGAGGCACACCAAAAAAAAAAAAAGTTGAAAATGTCATTTGTTTTTATGCCATAGGGTCAATCCTAAGCAAGTTAATGTTCAATGTAACTTACAGTTCCCATGATTTCTTATGAATATTGAGAAAATATACTCACATTGCTTGTTTTATTAAAGTGCATAAGTCTAGTAGATGGTCATCAAATGTAAAAATCACTCTGCTCTCTTTAAGTGGGTTACAGGCACAAGTAACAAACCTTGTCTTTTTATTTATGTTGTAAATAAAATTTATGGGGAAAAAAAGAGCTCAGAGAGACTAATACTATATAAATTCATTTTTTAGCTGTCCCTCTCAGTGACGCTTGTGAATGAGAGAAATTCCTTGTCTGTAGTCCTCAGGATGCAATAAGCCTTGTGATTAGTTCAGGTGAAATAACTCTTCTATTTCCTGAGTGAAACTCAGAAATCCAATTGACATAACACTTTCTTGTTTTGCTTTTTGTAGGGCAAACTTGGTGGTCGGGTTTCACCTGACTTTGGAGTTAGGTTGTTGTTTGGGTTTTAGAGCACTGCTTTTTAGTGGACATTAAGAAGCTGACTGGGAGAGTGGAAATGGAAATCCTTCATGTCCAGTTGGAACAGTAATGTGGGTTGTTATTAGTGTCTATTATTATTGAGGGTAGAAGATGGGGTAGGTTGACTAACACGGCCTGATCAGAATCTCATTTCAAACCTCTGCTCAATCTTTGTGCAGTTACATGAGAGTCACCTTCTTTATAACATAGTCCTCAGCTAGCTCTTCCCATACGTGTCCACGCATCAGGAGGATTTTGTATCCTAATTTTGGAATTTCAAATAACATAACTCTCTCTACAACCACAGAATCTCTTTCTTTCTTTTTTTTTTTTTTAATTTTTTAGAAAGAAAGAGAAAGAGAGAAAAGAAAGAAAGAGTGAAAGAAAGAAAAAAAAGAATGTAAGAGAGAAAGAAAGAAGAAGAGAAAGAGGGAGAGAGAACAGGATTCTTGTTCTATTGCCCAGGCTAGAATGCAGTCTAAAAATGGGTATTAAAAACCTCTTT
>CAUYLG010065591.1:0-28534 GCA_963573385.1 Cacajao melanocephalus
CCCTCCCTGTGTCCATGTGTTCTCATTGTTCAGCACCCACTTATGAGTGAGAACATGTGGTGTTTGGTTTTCTGTTCTTGTATCAGTTTGCTGAGAATGATGATTTCCAGCTTCATCCATGTCCCTGCAAAGGACATGAACTCATCCTTTTTATGGCTGCATAGTATTCCATATGTGCCACATTTTCTTTAGTCTATCGTTGATGGGCATTTGGGTTGGTACTGAGTCTTGGCTATAGTAAACAGTGCTGCAATAAACATACGTGTGCCTGTGTCTTTATAATTGAATGTTTTATAATCCTTTGGGTATATACCCAGTAATGGAATTGCTGGGTCAAATGGTATTTCTATTTCTGGATCCTTGAGGAATCTTCCACAATGGTTGAACTAATTTACACTCCCATCAACAGTGTAAAAGTGTTCCTATTTCTCCACATCCTCTTCAGCATCTGTTGTCTCTTGATTTTTTAAATGATCATTATTCTAACTGGCATGAGATGGTATCTCAATGTGGTTTTTTCTAATGACCAGTGCATTTCTCTAATAACCAGTGATGATGAGCTTCTTTTCGTATGTTTGTTGGCTGCATAAATGTCTTCTTTTGAGAAGTGTCTGTTCATATCCTTTGCCCACTTTTTGATGGGATTGTATGGTTTTTTTCTTGTAAATTTGTTTAAGTTCTTTGTAGATTTGGGTTATTAGCCCTTTGTCAGATGGGTAGATTGCAAAAATTTTTTCCCATTCTGTTGGTTGCTGGTTCACTCTAATGATAGTTTCCTTTGATGTGCAGAAGCTCTTAAGTTTAATTAGATCCCATTTGTTTATTTTGGTTTTTGTTTCCATTGCTTTTGGTGTTTTAGTCACAAAGTCCTTGCCTATGCCTATGTCCTGAATGGTATTGCCTAGGTTTTCTTCTAAGATTTTTATAAGACCTTATATTAGGTCTTATGTTTATAATTCATCTGGAGTCGTTAATCCATCTGGAGTTAATTTTTGTATAAAATGTCAGGAAGGGATCCAGCTTTCTGCATATGGCTAGCCAGTTTATCCAACACCATTTATTAAATAGGGAATCCTTTCCCCCTTGCTTGTTTTTGTCAGGTTTGTCAAGGATCAGATGGGTGTAGATGTGTGGCATTACTTCTGAGGCCTCTGTTCTGTTCCATTGATCTCTATCTCTGTTTTGGTACCAGTACCATGCTGTTTTGATTATTGCAGCCTTGCAGTATAGTTTGAAGTCAGGTAGCTTCCAGCTTTCTTTTTTATTTTTATTGTTTTTTCTCCTTGGGATTGTCTTGGCTATGTGGGCTCTCTTTTGGTTCCATATGAAGTTTAAGGTGATTTTTTTCCAGTTCTGTGAAGAGGGTCATAGGTAGCTTGATGGGGATAGCACTCAATCTATAAATTACTTTGGACAGTATGGCCATTTTCATGATATTGATTCTTCCTAACCATGAGCATAGAATGTTTTTCCATCTGTTTGTGTACTCTTATTTCCTGGAGCAGTGTTTTCTAGTTTTCCTTAAAGAGATCCTTCACATCCCTTGTTAATTGTATTCCTAGGTATTTTATTCTCTTTGTAGCAATTGTGAATGGGAGTTTGCTCACTATTTGGCTATCTGTTTCTCTGTTTTTGGTGTATAGGAATGCTTGTGATTTTTGCACATTGATTTTGTATCTTGAGACTTTACTGAAGTTGCTTATCAGCTTAAGGAAATTTTGGGCTGTGACAATGGGATCTTCTAAATATACAATCATGTCATCTGCAAATGGAAACAATTTGACTTCCTTTTTTCCTAATTGAATACCCTTTATTTCTTTTTCTTGCATGATTGCCATGTCCAGAACTTCCAATACTATGTTGAATAAGAGTGGTGAGAGTGGGCATCCTTGTCTAGTGCCAGTTTTCAAAGGGAATGCTTCCAGTTTTTGCCCATTGAGTATGATATTGGCTGTGGGTTTGTCAAAAATAGCTTTTATTATTTTGAGATATGTTCCATCGATACCTAGATTATTGAGAGTATTTAGCATAAAGGGCCATTGAATTTTGTGAAAGGCCTTGTCTGCATCTATTGAGATAATCATGTGGTTTTTGTCTTTGGTTCTGTTTTTACTTATAAGTGGGAGCTGAATGATGAGAACACATGGACACATGGTGGAGCACAACACACACTGGAGCATGTTGTAGGGGTGTGAGAGGAGGGAGCATATCAGGAAGAATAGCTAACAGATTCTGGGCTTAATACATAGGTGATTGAATGATCTGTACAGCAAACCACTATGGCACACGTTTATCTATGTAACAAATCTCCACATTCTGAACATGTACCCCTGAACTTAAAATGAAAGTTGGGGAAAAAAATCAGTCATGTTATACTTTCCTGGTTAAGCTCCTATCAATATTCACCATATAAGATTCATATGCTTTGTTTTTATTTTATAATGTGAAAGCAAGTTTACTAAGAAAGTGAGGAAATAAAAGAATGGCTACTCCACAGAGAGAACGGTGGCATGGGCTGCTCAACTGAATATACTTGTAGTTATTTCTTGATTATAAGCTAAACAGGGGATGGATTATTCATGAGTTTTCTAGGAAAAGGGTAGGCAATTCCCAGAACTGAGGGTTCCTCCCCTTTTTAGACCATACAGGGTAACTTCCTGATGTTGCCATGGCATTTGTAAACTGTCATGACACTGATAAGAGTATCTTAGCATGCTAATGCTTATATTAATAATGAGCTTATAATGAGCAGTGAGGATGACCAGAGGTCACTTTCATCACCATCTTGGTTTTGGTAGGTTTTCGCTGGCTTTTTTCCTCATGCTGTTTTATCAGCAGGGTCTTTGTAACCTGTAAATTGTACTGACATCCCATCTCGTCCCTTGACTAAGAATGTCTGACCTCCTGGAATGCAGCCAAGTAGATCTCAGCCTTATTTTACTCAGTCTCTATTCAAGATGGAGTTGCTCTGGTTCAAATACCTTTGACATATTTCCCCACTCTGTTTCACAAAGTAACCCTTAATCCTAAGGGTTGCTGAGGAATAAAGATCCATTTTCTGTAACTTCTTCAGGCTGAATAGAGGCAATGATATTCCTGCCTAACTATTAGGGTATCTTGTGTCCAGGATAAAGAGGAACTCAGTCAGAAAGTTTCAGTATGTCAAGGGCCATTTATAACTCTCAGTTCCGACAAAAGGTGATATTTGGAAGGTTAGTAAGTGTTCAATTTAAGAAAACATCAGGAAAGCTCATCCTGCATTCCTATATGAAGAGTACAACAGCATTATATTCCACAACAGTAAAGCAAATTAAGCAAAATTATCCCAAGTAAACAAGTTAGAAGGCTTTCCACGAACTGGGCAATTTTTGAAACCACACTGATTTGGAGTCGCTGGCTGATTCCACTATGTGCCCAGAATCATAAATCTGATCCAGATTTTTATGTTACCCATCTCTCTTGTTTTTCTGAGCTACCATCAGAGATTCGCTGGTTAATTCCCAGGAATAAGAAGGGTTAGTCTAAATTACAGAAAAGAAACCTCAAAAACAACTGATAATTAGAATCTAATAACAGGTATACCATAGTTTTTGAAACAGAATTTATTTAGTCTTCCATTTTTACTAAAGACAAATCATAATAGGACTGATTTGTTTGCAAAAACAAGCTTTAGTCTTATACTTGGCCTGATTATTTGTATAAAGGGCAGCAAGAACAATTATTTGTGACATAGGTTCTTATTTAAATTGGCTTTGATCAAACTATTTTAGAGGGTTAAAGGATTGTTTTAAGTTAGAATAAATCTGAAGGTTTGAGCAAGTGTGGAAGGTTTGTGAAAATTTAATATTATAAAATAAATTCTGTATGTGGACATACTGGCTAAAGTTAGAGGGATATTATTACTTTGTTTTATGTATTTCCCAATGGAATTAGCTTAATCTTGGAAGATATCATATCTAATCATCTTTTCCAAAATTGTCCTTGTTATTCTCCTCCCCAGTGAGCAGAAGAAAAGGTACCTCACCACACATGATATTATTTAATGCATTTAGATTAGAATATTCCTTGAAGGTGTGGCTTAATTAATCTTTTTAATACATGTGTTGCCCACTTACTGTTACCATCAAGGTGCTGAACATTTAGTTTATCTTCTATAAATGGCAAGGGCTAAAAATAGTAAACAAAAAAAAAAAAGCAAGCAACATACCTGGAAAAGTTTTTGAAATAAAAAAATTTAATCAGTATTTGCCAATCTGAGAGCCAAAGAATGCCGAAGGGTGTCTTATTAAAAACACAGATTTGGCTGCAAAAGCATAGAACACACAAAAGCAAAATAGTACAGTATTCCACAGAGTTGGTAAGTCTATTATCTATTCCCTAAATACATTCTTACTGAAAACAGAAAAAAGGAAGTGTCTGAGTCATCCATTTATAATTAAATAATGTAGTGCTTAATTTAGTATCTATTTATAAAAGTTAAGGTTTTTAAATGACCCCATCATCAAAGTTTGATACAAATTTCTCATCCTTAGGTGTGAAGCTCTCAGATGGACACACACTGAAAATAACAGTGGCATATTAAGATGACTCAAAATTATATAATATAAACCAAAATCTTCTTATTCAGAAAAGTGTGCTGAACTGTGTTTCTAAGGGTGAATCAGTGTTGGTCCAAGAGAATTTACTGAAGTCACTTACAGCATTGCCTTGATCTATGAGAAACCTTTCAGATAAAGACTCTTAGAGATTACAGAGCATAAAAGGAATAAGCATGACTCACATTTTTATACAAGAGAATGTGTGTTCTTTTATCTAGGAAAGCAAATTCTTCTCTTCATGCATCCTCACATTCTCTCTGTATAAGCTTTTCCCACACTGAGCTCTTTTTTTCTTTCGGTAACCTGTGTCAGACTGAGTGACTTGGCAACTCTGTGCACATCAGGTGTGGCTCTTGTCTGGGGCCTTGTATCAGGGTGATGAAACCAGTATCAGAGTGACTGGCATCAGCCTGATTCACTTAGGAGTAGCTCTTGTCTATACCAATATGAAGATTGAGGTTTCAATGTGACTGCTTAGATTTAGGTATCTATTTGAACAATGGCTGAATGAACTTCCTTAAAATGAGACTTTGGAAGAATTGAGGTTGACTTGAAGACAGAAAACAAAGCTATTAGTGACATACAGATGGGTTAGGTTTTTAAACAGTACATATAGGCGTGTCAGCGACTGATCACAAAATCTAATCACTAATTACTCTTCATCAGAGGAGATAAAACCATTTCCGCTATGGATGGCTAGAAAAGATGTAGGAGTCCCAGTTTGCTACTCTGCTATAATTTTTGCCCAAGATGAACAGCTAGTATTCATCCTCTAATAGTAATATTCAAAGAGTTCTAGTCACAGAAGTTTTCGGGCTTTACTGCATTTGCTGAAGTCCATTTCACATGTACAATACTTCCTGCCAAACTCTGGTCTTATTTTTTAAACAGTTTTATTGAGATATAATTTACATATGTTAAACTGTATGTATTTAAAGTATACAGTTTTAACATCTATATAAACTTATTAAGCCATCACCACAAACAAAATAATGAATATTTTCATCATTTCCGTATGTTTTCTTGTGTCTCTTTGTAATCTCTCTTTCCCATTCTCTTTAGAAAATCCTTTCTCCCTAAGCAACCACTGATCTACTTTCCGTGGCTATAGATTAGTTTGCATTTTCTAGGATTTTACAAAAATGGAATATATGCAGTGTGTTCTCTTTTTTTTTGTCTTACTTCTTTTACTCAGCATATTTTTTGAGATCTACCCATATTTTTGCATGTACCAATTATTTTTTTACTGCTAAGTAGTAATCCATTGTATGGATGTACTTCAATTTGTTGATCCAGTCACATATTTGGACAGTTGGGTTGTTTTCAGTTTCTGCCTATTACAGTAAAGCTTCTATAAACATCCATGTATACATTTTGGGTAGATAGGTGCTTTCATTTCTCTTGGGTAAAAACTTGGGTATAGAATCACTGGGTCATATAGTAGGTGTATGTTTAGTCTTTTTAAAAAATTGTCAAACTGTTTTCTAAAGTGGTTGTACTGTTTTACATTATCATAAGCACTATATGAGAATTCCTGTTGTTCTCCGTAATTGCCAACAATTCATATGATCAGTAATTTTGATTTTAATCCATATTTTTCTAATGACTAATGGTGTTGAGCATCTGTTCATGTGCTTATTTGCCATCTGTATGTCTTCTTTTGTTTTTCCCATTTTAAAAACTGGGTTGTTTATCTTATCATTGAGTTGTAAAAATTGTTTATATATTCTAGTTCAAAGTCCGTTTTCAGAAATGTTTTTTAAATGTTTCCTCCCAATGTTTTTAAAAGAGTATTAAAATTTAATGAAATAAAATATAATGATTTTATAGTTCATGTCTGAATGAAGATTTTCTCCTAAGTGTTCTAGTAATTTTAGCTCTTAATTTACGGTCCATGACTTGCTTCAGGTTAACGTTTGTCTATGTTGTGAGGGAATGGTTGTTCATTTCTTAATCATATGGCTATCCAGTAGCTACAATACCATTTGTTAAAGAGATTATCCTTGCCCCATTGAATTGCCTCAGCCTCTGTGTTGAAAACTAATAGGTCATATATGTATTATCTATCTTTGGATTCTTTATTTCATTTCATTGATATCATTGTCTGCCTTAACACAAATACCATACTGTGTGAATTATTTTAACTTTATAATAAATTTTGAAATCAAGATGGCAAATCTTCCAACTTTCTTCTTTTTTTTTAATGAAAGTTGTTTTGGTGATCTTACTTCCTTTGAATTTCTACAAAAAAGCCAATAAGACTTTGTTTGAGATGACATTTAATCTATGGATCAATTTTTGGGGAAAATATGTAAAACAATACTGAGTCTTCAGATCCAAGAATATGTTATATATCTCCATTTCTTAAGGTCTTTAAGTTTTTTGTAACAATGTATTGAAGTTTTTAGTGTACAGGTCTTACACATATTACATTTGTCCTTTTGAGGTTGCTTTTAAGCTTTGTTAGGATGAATCAGAGTAACCTTTAGTCTAGGGCTAATTTTGCTCCACTGCTGCAGTAATACCCTTCTGAATATACCAGCTTATGCCCTATGAATTACAAGATTTTTCACTGTGTATTCCAGCTTATGCTCTATTAATACAAGATTTTTCATTGTGTCTTACAGAAACATAAACTATTTGTAGACTTACACGAGTTTTGGAGATTATTCTCTTAATTCTTTTAGTTTTCTTCCTTCCTTCCTTCCTTCCTTCCTTCCTTCCTTCTTTCCTTCCTTTCTCTCTCTCTTTCTTTCTTCTTTCTTCTTTTGTTCTTTCTTTCTTTTTTCTTTTCTCCTTCCTTCCTTCTCTTTCTCTCTCCTTCCTTCCTTTCTTTTCCTTCCTTCCTTTCTTCCTTTCTCCTTTTTTCTTTCTTTCCTTTCTTTCCTTTCCTTTCTTTCCTTTCCTTTCCCTCCCTCCCTCCCTCCCTCCCTCCCTCCCTTCCTTCCTTCCTTCCTTCCTTCCTTCCTTCCTTCCTTCCTTCCTTCCTTCTTTTTTTTCAGAGTATCTCTCTGTCACCCAGGCAGAAGTGCAATGGCGCATCTTAGCTCACTTCAGCCTCTTCCTCTTGGGTTCAAATGATTCTCCCGCCTCAACCTCCTGAGTATTACAGGCACCTGCCACCGTGCTTGGCTAATTTTTGTATTTGTAGTAGAGATGGGATTTCACTATGTTGGCCAGGCTGGACCCAAACTCCTGACCTCAAGTGATACACCTGCCTCAGCCTCCCAAAGTGCTGGGATTACAGGCGTGAGCCATAGTGCCCAGCCTCTTTTCTGGTATTTTTGTTTTTGCTTTTGTTTTGGCCAACCTCAGGTAGTGTGTACTTCCATACATGCACAAATCAATACTCGTGTGTACTTCCATACATGCACAAATCAATACTCAACTGAATACTCAAGAGGGACCTTTTGCAGATCTCTCTGTAGTTCTCTATTTTTTAGCTCTCAATTTTTATTCTTCCATATAAACTCTAGCTGCCTTAGCCTTCCCTGCCTCTCAGTACTGTCTCCTCAACTTACAAAGAGCACGGGCTGTACCTGGGTCCTCTCTCCCTACACAGGCAGTATGCTGGGACAATCAAAATGCTTATCACAGTTTGTCCTCTCTCAGTTATCACTGTCCTGTGTTGCCTGATGTACAGTATCTGAATATGTTTCATATATTTTGTATAGGTTTTTAGTTGTTTCAATTAGGGAGCTAAATCTGATCTCTGGTACTCTAACTGCCAGAGCCAGAAGTAATATTTAACTTTATAAATCTTTCTTTTATCCTTATCTTTTTGCATTTGTACATTTGTATTTTGAAGGCTACTTCTCTTGAGCCATGATCACACCTAGTGTGGAAATTAATGACTCTTTTATTTTAACTATTGCTCTTGAGGTAGAGGTTTTAGGTAAGATTCCAAGCTCAGTAAAGAATTGGAATATAATATTGATACTGAAATAACTGAAACTCAGTAAAGAATTGGAATATAATATTGAATTTAATATTGATATTAAATTGGAATATAATATTGTGGATGTGAAAAGGTTTATTACTAGTACAATGAAGCTTTCTGGGGAGAGTAGGGCAGGCTCCCAGGCAGGTCTGAAAATAGTTTGCGAAAGGAGGGAAAAGGAGACTGGCTTGGTTTCTGTTGTGATGGGGGGAGGCAAAGTGATAACTCACTAAAGCAGGCTTATGTGGTCTGAATTTCCTGCTGGGGCTGAAAGAGCTTTCTTATTAGTGTCCTCACATGTGGGACAGGAGAAGGGCAAATGGTGACACTTGAAAGTCAGCAGGCAAATATCAAACATAGAGTCAGGCTCTTAATTGTAACTCACTCCTGATGTTGACTGATGAAAGAAAATGGGCCATGTTTCATTAAACTGAATTTGAGCTTGTGTAAATCAGTCATTATGGCTTTCTACAAGGCCTGTGGCCTGAGGGCACTCATGGAGGTGAAAACTTCATTAAATGCCTTAAAAAAAATAAGGAACGTAAAAATAAATGCTTTGGTCACTTTAAGTAATGTTTTGAACTTTGGAGGGGATAAGGAGTCTTATAATGAGGACTTGTGTCATGGCTTTAGTATGTACAGAGACGTGCAAGACCTATGAGGCAAGAGATTCCCGGGATTCTTTACTCTAATGGAGGCATCTTTGAATAAGGAATCACTGATAGACAAGATGGAAAGACCATTGGCATTGGCTCAAGACCCTGAAAAAATGTGGCCACTTCATTCAGTGCTTAGATGACTGCATGAAGTTTGGCCAAGTTTGCTCACTCTTGGACAATTTTGCCCATCCTTGCCTGGGGACATCTTGATTGAAGCAGCAGCTATCCAGTGAGCATCCATCATGTATTGGTGGTGCTGCTGTCCATGAAATATACAAACTCCTTTTGCTGTTCACTCAGTTGTTCTCAAGGGGACTCATAGGTAGCCAAGCATTCTGTGAGAGGAGGCGTGACCTCCTCCAGAACTGTGGTGTTTGACAAAGACGGAAGACAAAAGAAGCATCTGTATCCTGCAGGTGCAATATGCCAGAAGATGTAGATTTGGGTCTATCAAGGTTTGGTTTTATCCTCCAAATGCTATTACTATTTTAGCAAGAAGGCCTTGGTGGCCGTGATGAACCTGCAGGTTGCTACTTTCATATTCCAAGGCATAATGGGCCTCTGGATGTAGAGGGTCATAGGCTGTGGGCCTAGGATGACCTAGTATGTGGCAAGTGACTTTCCCTCCAGTGGTATTAAGCATGTAGCTGTGGAGAGCAGTTTTTAACACCAAAAGCTCCCGGGCAGCTTATGGCCATCGTGTCATATGTAGTCCATAAACTCTAACAGGTATGAGAAGAGTTTCCAAAGGACTTGGCAGTGATGGAGTCTCTGGGGGAACGCTAAGGGCAGTGCTATTGTACTTAAACACAAAAAAGAGCCTTTTGTTGTGGAAGCCCCACTTAAGGTGGGTCAATTTGTGAGAAATCCCATACATGGGCTTAAATTTTAAAATGAGGAATATATTACCTTCAAAATCCAAAAGACCTAAAAGGTGTTTAGCTTGTTTTAGTGTTGTGGGTACTGAGAGGGCCAATAATGTTGTTTTTTGCCAGCATCCGGGATAGTGTCAAGGATGAGGTGGTTTACCAAATAATTTTCAGGAATTTAACCAAGGTGCCATGACCTTGTACAAGGTATGGGTCAATAATCCATCCCCTTTTTGTGAGCCTTTTTGTAAGGATCTGTATTTCCTGAATGAGTGTATGAAATGAGTTCCCTTGGAAGAGGAGTTCATCAGTATGCTATAACTATGGGGAATTTAGATGAGGCAGTAGTTCTGATGGTTAAGGTGAGGCACATGGGTTTGACCACTGGTCCATGGTCAGTAGCTTCCCTTGGGGCAGGGAGGTTATCTTGTTCAAATTTACCAGTATGCCCAGGTATAACTAGTTTGAGCTCCATTATTATAATCATGAAAGTTTGCCAACTGGTACATTTCAGAAGATATTATTATTAGCTTAGATCCTTTGTTGTAGAGGCATAAAAACCAATTAGCATCCTTTTATCTTTTTATTGATTGTATAAATTCTTTTCATATGGGGTTTCAATTTCCGATTGGGTCCAATTGTGGACCTGTGTTTCAGTTTTTTGTTTCCTCCCCCTGTCCCTGTGTTTAGATGTTTCTTTTTAAATTTACTTGTCTCTCTCTCTCTGTAATAATTACCTTACAACAGACTGCTCCCCTGCCCCCATCTTTGGTGGTTTTTGAATATAC
The DNA here is from genome assembly GCA_963573385.1 of Cacajao melanocephalus. Taxonomy (NCBI): domain Eukaryota; kingdom Metazoa; phylum Chordata; class Mammalia; order Primates; family Pitheciidae; genus Cacajao; species Cacajao melanocephalus. The sequence goes on from CAUYLG010065591.1 coordinate 10,855, forward strand.
TTTGGTGGGAGTGAGGTGTTCTCTTTTCTATTATGCTCATATTTTAAGTGTCTTCCCCCAGAGAGTCTCCAATCATTGTCATCAGGATTAGGGGCCTCCTGCATGACAATGTGTGCTTTATAGAGTTTAGAGACTCCAGGTTTAAGTTGGGTTTGAATTAATGCCTTGGTTGTACCATGGGAATATCATGGGTGTTTTATATATAACCCTGAGGATCAGGATTGTTTTTGGCCATAAAGTCATAGGTAACAACATCAGCAATATCATTTCGTAGGGTCCTAATAAGCCTGTCTGCTTTAGGAGTGTGGCTGCAGCATGCCACATGGTGACTACTCTTTCTTGCATAACTGACCAACTATAAATGGTTTGTATACAGTGTAAGTAGGCTTGTATATGTCACAGGTTATCTTTCTCCTGAGCACTCTATAGAATAGGGGCCAATGCCTGATTGAGACATATACTTTACGTAGGCTGGGTGTGGTAGCTGACATCTGTAATCCTAGCATTTTGAGAGGCCAAGACAGAAGCATTGCTTGAGCCCAGGAGTTAATCACCAGCTTGGACAACATAGTGAGACATTGTCTCTACAAAAAAATTAAAAATAAGTAGTCAGGTGTGGTGGCATGCACCTGTAGTCCCAGCTACTCAGGAGGCTGAAGCAGGAAGATTTGTGAGCCCAGGAGGTTGAGACTACAGTGAGCCATGATCACACCACTGCTCTCCAGCCTGGGCAACAGAGTGAAACTTTGTCTCAAAAGCAGTTTTTTAAAGGGATAAAAAGAAAATTTAAAAAAAGAGACATATATTTTAAACATAGCCCCAGTCATGTATTCTTGTCCCTAAATGTTATCAAAACTTCCTACTCATGTCAGTGAAATCTACAACAGAGGCTTGGTAGGATTCAGTAAATGCAGCAGAAAGAATCACAGCTCAAAGTAAAAAGTTGCCATCAGGAAGAAACATAATTGAAAGAACATGCTAGACAGCAAGCAATAGAGCCAGTAAGATCCAACTGACATAGGAAGTTCCCTTTAAAATATCTATTCCAATTTGCATTACCATAGGAAACGAAAAGTTAAATAGTGCATGATTATACTAAACCAAGGAGCTCCTGGCTTGCTATAAGAGATCAATTTAAAAAAAAAAGAATTGTAATGCAGTATGATTAATTGACATAGAGGTTGACTGAAGGCACAAAAGAGAATAGTTGGCTTTTCTGGGGCAGAGAAGGAGGGAGCAAAGAGCCCTCAAAGAAGAAAACACTTGTGCTGGTCTAGAAGGAAGATTAGAAATTTTTCAGATAGAATGCAGTGGGGATGAAGTAGATTGGAATTAATAGCTGAGAGAATTGCACATGTAGAATGTGTGCAATGATACATTTGAGTAATTTAAGAAGCTCAGGATGGCTGAAGCATAGGGAGTTCACATCAGGAGGTAGGCTGCAGCAGATCTGCAGATCTTTGTACTTTACTAAAGGAAAATCACAATAAAGTTTGCTCTTGGAAAGATCATTATGGCAGATGTGCATTAATAGCTTAGAGAGAAAGTCTAGAATCAGGGAAACCCAAGGCTGCTGATAGCCCATGTAGAACTTTTGTACGAATCAGAGAAAGGTACCCTCTTAAGTTGCTTTTTCATTTTTTGGAAAATATTTGTATCAATAATTACAACAGACATTTTATTGAAAAGTGAAAAAATGTTTACAAAAATATAAAAATCTATAATGCTTACAATATAATTGGTGCCTTCATCAACAAAGTCAAATGTAGGGATTATGCAGAGCACGCGCTGCATAAACATGTATCATTGCCTCGTGGAGACCAACTAGGTAATTACCGCAATAGCTTAGATTGGAGATGACAGTCCTACTGAGGTCGTATATCCTGTCTCTCTCTTTCTCTTTCTCTCTGTCTCTCTCAGCAAACAGCAGCAATAATTCAAGGGTTTGTGATTGATCTATGTTTCCTCAGATTTGAAACTCTAGATGTAAGATTCGAAGTAGTAGGACTCTTAACATGACTCCAAGTTCTTTCGCTTTTTTATTTCTTTTGGTCTTGAGAAATCAGGTTAATGATTATGTTACTTACTAAAATGGATAATAGAGAAATAATCAGGATGTTGTTTGGAGGAGTATATTAGGAAATGATGAGTTCTGTTTAGTTTCTGACATGTTAAGTTTGTAGTCTTTGTGGACTTATCTATAGGCAATTAAATATGTTGATCTGGAGCTCAAGAAATAGCATGGGCTAAAGCCATAGACTTCATAGTCACTAATGCATTGGTGGTTGTAAAAGACACAGGAATGTATAACATTCCATGAGCTTTAGCTTTAGAACATCAAGATTGAGGCTTGGCACCATCCTGCTAAATAGGTTAGGATAGGCCCAGGGATGAATGAGCTTAGGTTGGAGGTCTTCAGCTGGCTGTCAAAAGGCAGTAGGGCAGATGGAGATGAACAAATAGGACCCTTTCTCCTTAGGAGTGTTTCTCAAATTGTGGTCATTGGACAAGTGGCCACGTGATTTCCTAAGGACATTTTATTAATAGTATCTATTCCTGGCTATTAGAGCTGTTGGACTACACTATCTGGGTGTGGGGCTCCTTTACAGAAACTGTAGGTGATTATTATGTATATTAGAGTGTTTCTCTTTTCAAATAGGTCCCTTTTCCCTATAGTTATGGTACTTGGGACTAGATCAGTTTGCTTAGTAAGCAAAGTAGTTTATGTTTAAACTAGAATGGAAAATATGTAGGATGTTGCCCTGCATTTCCCTTGCCTATACTAATAGCAAGCCCCTTTCTGTCGAACCTAGTCAAGACCTTAAACTATTTCAAAATGCTCTGTTTCAGGCAGATTCTACTAAGCAATGAGTCATCAGGCTAGATGAAATATATTAGCCACACTAGGTTTAACTTCTGACTACAAAAGAAGACAAGACACTTTTAGTATAAATTCATCACTTTAATTTTTCCTTTACCACTATAGTTAAGTGGCAGAATAATATATATCAATATTTTTCATTCTAGCTAACGTAAAGGAGTCGATAGTAAAAGAGCTATTTTTTTTTCTCTTCCATACTGAGAAGATTTTGTGTCTTAGAGATCTGGGTTTCTTTAGCCTCAATGACAATTTAATAGACAAAAATTGTTTTCTAAAGTCTGAAGCCAGACTTTCTAGGAAAGGGAAGATTCTCAAGGCTGGGAGGAGGAGGAGAATGGCCCTATCTAGGGGAGAGAGTAATGAGCATCCCTAAAATTGAGATAATCTGAGTGGGCCTCTATTGCCCATCGTGCCAGAGTCATGTAATAGTTGAGTGTCCAGGAAGACTGGGCTCCAAGAAATGTGCCACTGAATCAGTTTTGAGGACTTCAGTGGTTGAGTTCATGGACAGGCAGAAGAACATTATTGAGGAGCCCTTCTGAGGCTGCCTACTATCAGGCAAATTGAATGACAAAAAGGGCCAAAAGTAAACATGGCTCCTTGGCTTCTCCCTCCCATTTTCTTCTTGGCATCTTCTAAGTCCAGCATTCTTGGATGATGTCATGGGAGGAGGAACTGAGTCTTCCATATGACAAGTATTGGACTGTCACTCATCTACCCTGATGTGTAGGGGTTCAGAGGTAGATTTGATTTAATTTTAGAAAAATGAAGTGGTGTCCGTTTTCTTAAACCTACTAATTTATCCTCTGTATATGGAGGCAACACACATCCCCAGAAGCCGATGTTCTATTAACATGCATAAATTGCATCCTAAAGAGGAGCATGAGACATACAGAGAAGAATCAGGAAAATGTGGTAGTATAATGAGACAGGCAATGTGGACAGAGAGGAAGTAGGCATAGTGGTTAGGTACACTGGCTCTGAGGTCAGACTGCCTGGGTTATAATGTAATTTCTGCTATATTACAAATTAATTTTTTTTTTGAGACGGACTCTTGTTCTGTCATCCAGGCTGGAGTGCAGTGGCATAATCTCGGTTCACTGCAACCTCTACCTCCCGGGTTCAAGTGATTCTCCTGCCTCAGCCTCCTGAATAGCTGGGACTATGGGTGCATCCCACCATGCCTGGCAAATTCTTATATTTTTAGTTGAGATGGGGTTTCGCCATATCAGCCAGGATAGTCTTGATCTCCTGACCTCATGATCTGCCCGCCTTGGGCCCCCAAAGTGCTGGGATTACAGGCATGAGCCACTGTGCCTGGCCAATGTTTTTTTATTGTTTTTTATTTTTGAGACAGAGTCTTCCTCTGTCACCCAGGCTGGAGTGCAGTGGTGCAATCTGAACTCACTGCAACCTCTGCCTCCTGTGTTCAAGCGATTCTGATTCCCCTACCTCAGCCTCCCAAGTAGCTGAGATCACAGGTATGCACCACCATGCCTGGCTAATTTTTGTGTTTTTAATAGAGACAGCGTTTCACTTTATTGGCCAGATGGGTCTTGAACTCCTGATCTCAAGTGATCTGCCCACCTTGGCCTCTCAAAGTACTGGGATTACTGGTGTGAGCCACTGTACCTGGCCAAATAAGTATTAATCTCATTGTGTTTCAATGTCCTCATCTGCAAAACTAGATAATAATACAATTACTTCATAATCTTTTTTGTTAATCATAATATAAAATGAAATGATGTATATAAAACTTTTAGTTTACTGCCTAGAATATTAGTTTTCAGTAAATATTAGTGATCGGCATTTTACGTATGAGTCCTATGTGCTTACTGAAGGTGGCTGTATCTTAAAGTCTGTATAGAAAAATGTAATAATCAGGATTGATTAATTGCTTCTTATTTCAATTTATTCACAAAAGGATTTGAGGTGGCACTACCATAAGATACAAATATAAAAGTATTAGAACAAAGGAACAAATAAGGAGAGTTAGATGACGTCAAGAAGACTTAGAAACACAGGCCACTACAGCCCAACACAGCACCTGCCAGTGGATCATATATCAGCACTGGACTTTCAGGTAAGCATTTGGGGCTACGTCTTTCCAAGGTAGTCCTTAGAGTCATACCCTTCTTATATTTTTATCTTGTACCCCTTATATCTTGGCAACTTAGTCATATCTCACTCTCATTGAAGGGAAAATGTATTCAGAACCAAATTCACTATGTTCACTTCAAAACAGTTGTTTTTTTATTTCTTCCTAATTTGGTTAAAGGCTCTACCGTATGCCCAGGTCTCAGATATAAAACTCTAGGTTTATCTTGGTCCCTTTCTCCCTGTATCGAGTCCATTAAAGTCCATCTTTCCTACTTAGCCAGTCTCTCGCAGCAGTTGCCGACCTCCCGTTCTCTCTGCCACCCCTCTGGTTTAGGTCTTCTTTACTTCTTGGATGTCTCTACTATTATTTTCCTATCCATGTTTCCCTCTGCTCCTTGGTCTCACCCTGATTCAACCTCTCTAATACATCCTTAACACACATATCTTCCCCAAACAGAATTCTAATCATATTATTAACTTGTTCAAAAACCTTGAGAGGCTCCCTATTGCATTTCAAACAAAAAATAAATGCCTGATCATCAAGGAACCCTCACAATCTCATCCATTCTTTATTTTCAGATGTATGCTAGCACTCCCAAACACATGACAATGTTTTAACTGCTCTCCCCAACTGTTCTTTCCTGCTCCTGCTTGTTTGAGGCAGTCTTATTCATCTCTGTTATCCCATGTAATAGAGTACAATGCCTTGTTTAGGAGTTCAATTAAAAACTGTTTAAAGTTTTGCTTCCTGTGAATTCAAAACCCATGGAGTGCTGCCCTCTTTTGGCTAAGATAGCACAGAGTCCAAACCACCACATAGGAAATGATGCTGAATGACTCATCTTTTCCTTTTGGTTAGAATCCTCATGGAAACAAACAAGGCAGGGTGAAATAATTCCATCCTCTTTTCTCGTTTTATCTAGCTTCAAAGATTGTTTGTTTATGGAGACAGAAAGAAGATAAAATTCTGTATAGAAAACTTGGAACTCGACTAATTCAAATCATATATTATGTGTAAACTCAGAGCTGGGCAAAGCCAATAGTTACTTTGAACACATCCAGAGCTCCAAGAATCTTCAGGCCTCAACATGGACTTTTATATAAGAGGTAAGGGATGAGAAAACAACAGAGTTCCCTAAAGGCCTCTTCACATTAAAAATAGCTTCCTGATTTAGGGACAACTTAGGCAAGTGGCCAGGTTGTTTTTTTGTTTAGTTTTGTTTTTATACTGATACTTAGTATTTGGTAAAATAAGAAAAATAGGGCCTGGCCCAGAAGGTAAAGTTTACTTCTGCAGACCCTACTGGGGCCAATCTGTGGCCATGACTGAGCCAGTCCTGAAGATCTAGCGGAAGCATGGAGGAAGGATGACATGAGCACAGGAAGAGTAATACATTTTTAAGAAAAGATGACAGGATGAGAGATGCCCAGAAAAAAAGCTTTCAAGTGGATGCCATCTCCTGATTATAATATGAATATTCTGGGGTTGTTAATTTTAGAACGTTGTAACCATGTCTTTATTATGAATCACATTGAACCTCACTAAGTATAAAGACAATGAATAGTAAATATGTATGCATTATAAATAACTGGAAAGCTCAATTAAGACAGGCCTTGAGCTTTATCTCAAATGTCAGTAAAACCAAACTTCCTTGGATCTAAAAGGGATAGTCATTCCAAAACTGAAACTCAGTGGGTGACAGGATGCCCACATCTCTTGGAGGAGGACAGAAAGCAGAAAGGTTTGTGGGCTGGTGTTGGATACAAGCTTGGCACCATCTTTGATTAGGAGCTAATGTTAGCAGAAAGATCAGGTGTCAGTCACGACCAGAGTTGTTCTCTACTATCTTGAGAAGGTCACTGGATTGCTGCCCCTTCTTTTTTGAAACCTGATCTGGGGGCCTCAAACAGCCACAATGAGTTGGATTACTGCCATGTGCTCTAAATTGGGCTGACAAGGCTGACCCAGTGCCAGAAGTTGACACAGGATGCAGCTTGAAACATTCACTTGGAGAGAGGGTTGAGATTTCTTTTTAATTTTCAATGATGCTATTTGAAGAGATAGAATTGAATATGAACACTGAAGAGTGAGTTAAATATTTGTCATGCGCTTGGATAGAGGGGATCCATGAAAGTCAGAAACTTTTCTGTGTTAAATTTTATATTCTGGGGATTAAAATTTATATATTGGCTATACTGGGAGGCTGCTGTTCTTTTAAAAAAGAGGTAAGCGGTGGCTCAAGACTGTAATCCCAGTGCTTTGGGAGGACGAGGCAGGCGAATCTTGAGGTCAGGAGTGTGAGATCAGCTGACTAACATGGTGAATCCCCGTCTCTATTAAAAATGCAAAAATTAGCCAGGCGTGGTGGCACATGCCTGTAATCCCAGCTACTTAGGAGGCTGAGGCAGGAGAATTGCTTAAACCTGGGAGGCAAAGATTGCAGTGAGCTGAGATCGCGCCACTGCATTCCAGCCTGGGTGACAGGGTAAGACTCCATCTCAAAAAATAAAATAAAATAAATAAAAAATAAAAAGAAATGAGCCTTCTCTTTAGCATTATAAATACAAAATTTGTTCAAATGTCCATAAAAAACAAAGGAAACTCCTTCTTGTGAGCAAGGATATATACAAACATAAATACAGTTTCTTTTATTTGCATGTGAATTTGCAAGCAGCACCTCACTAGAGCTGAACTTTTGTTATATAAATAAAACCATCTGGTATAGACAAAGAATTTCAGTCTCTAGAGAATAGGATCATAAACAATCAATCTTCCATAGACCTTTTAGTATTTTAGTTTGAGTAAAGCTTTCCCACAGCTCTGCTTTAATTATTTTCTCTGGTTTTAATCTTCCAAGGATTTTATAATTTGGACTCTCTAATCTAATGTCTTTGTGTAAGTACATAGGGAGAAAGTCTACCCCACCATTTTTGGCAATGTGAAGAGCAGTGCATCCTTTAAGGCTTCTTGATTAATGAATCATAAATAGATATTCAGATTAATAGAGAGTCTGGAAGAAGGAAATATAGGATTCCATTTTTCTGATGGGAAAATGAAACATGGAGAGCTAAGTTCAAGGTCCCATGTCCCACAACTATTAACTGCTAAACATAATCCAGATTTTGTGAATCCCAGTTGAATAATCTTTTACTCAACATTGTTTTTAACTTAATGTTTATTTTCTTTTAAGCATGGATAGCAAACATGCCTCTGAGTAAAACAAAGAGAATCCAGTCTTTGACCAATTGACCAAACAAGACCCAGCAGCTGGGAAGTTGGTCAAGTCTCATAAGAATGAGGTTTTTTTTTTTTTTCTTTAACCTCTCCTGCCCCCTTTAGCAAAAATTGTTTAGTACTTATTTATTTCTTGGAAGAAGTGAATTTCTAGGAAGCTTCTGAAATGACAATATAGTTATCTAAATGACCAAAAGAGATAGATTGCAAAACTCATATTACTGAATGTTGGGGCAGCTTATAAAACAAAGCACTAATGCCTGAGCCCCACACCTAGAAAGCAGAATTTCACTGGTCTAGATGGGTCTCTCCAAGATAAATCTAAATGTCCTAATTAAAATGCAGAATCTATACTATTTCAGCTGGCTACAAAAATGGTGCCAGAGATGCTGTGGTCAGGGTCAGGAGACCCTGCCTACCTATGTCTCCTAGGTTTGAGAACAACTGTTTGATGCACCTGGAGCATATCATTCACAAGGACAGCGGGTCTACAGATTCTCATCTTTCTCCTATGGTGGTCTTCTTTGCTCAGGAATAATTTGAAGTGAAACCAATAAATCAGTTAGCTATATGGGAAGAAGCCCTGGAGAGATAGAAAACAGCTGGATGTAATAGAAAGACTCACCCCAAACTGGTTTCTACTTTGTGAGACTTGGCTAGACCTCCATGGTAGCTTGGGTGACTGAAAGTGGGAGACATAGGTTGACAGGGTCTCCTGACCCTGACCATAGCATTTCTAGCACCATTTTTGTAACCAGCTGAAATATTATAGATTCTGCATTTTAATTAAGATACATAGCAATGCAGTTGTTTTCATAATTTATTTTGCCACATTATGGCATTAATAGCAAATTGTATTTGGATATGACTTTTAGACTGCTTTATGCATGCATATCACTGATATTTGCTGAGTCATTTGTTTGGGAACAAGATGTGCTGTGCATCTTAAAGAGCTCCCCCAATCCGGTAAAATGCAGATTTCAATTAGTACAATTTTTAAATATTTTAATGCTTAGAAGCTATAAAATAAATTCAAAAAAGCACAACAAAATAATTAAAGCTGATGTCTACTTTTTCTCTTGGACACCAAAGTATCACTGGTATCCAATCACTGTTTGCCATTTGGGAAGAATCTATTCACAACTTTATCTTTTGCCAAAACTGTGGGCAAAGTGAACGCTGACTTCTCAGTTTGAGAGTGAATCCAAGTTTTGTTTCATGTTAGCATCCTACATGGTTCCTTTTTAAAAATAGTTCTTCCTTTACTTTGTAGTTCATGCCTTTCCCAGAGTGGTACGAAGGAATCTAAGTAATGTTGCAGCTAACAGGGAAAGGGCAGCCTCTCCACCTCAGGCAGGCCAATTCACTGTTTAGGCTTTTTGTTATTGCAGGAGAGTGGGCTGGGAATAGACAGAAGTAGTGTAACCCATTGGCCTTAGACCACCTTTCCTTTACCTTCTAGGATAGATCAAACCTGGCTATAAGACATCTTCAAGTTTGTTTTTCATATTGTGGCTTTAAAATTATTGGATACTGGCTGGGAGTGGTGGCTCATGCCTGTAATCCCAGCATTTTGGGAGACTGAGGCAGGCGGATTACCTGAAGTCAGGAGTTGGAGACCAGCCTGGCCAATATGACGAAACCCTGTCTCTACTAAAAATAAAAAAATTAGCTGGGCGTGGTAGCAGGCAGCTGTAATCCCAGCTACTCAGGAGGCTGAGGCAGGAGAATCGCTTGAACTCAGGAGGTGGAGGTTGCAGTGAGTCCAGATCGTGCCACTGCATTGTAGCCTGGGCAACAGAGCAAGACTCCGTCTCAAAAAAAAAAAAAAAATTAAATAAATTATTGGATACTGTCCAGATACTGTTTTGGAACAAGGCAGGGAAGAACTAAGTGAATTTGTATAAACCATATGTGTTTCTTAATATATTCACATTTACTCAAAAGAACCAAATATGGTTACATTTTATAAAGTTTTGTTCTGTTTGTTATTTGTCCTTCAAAATAAGAATGCAACATTTAAACAGTTGGCCTCTTACTGGGACAGAATGTTGAGAATTTATTGACAACTAGTGGTGTTAAACTAATGTTATACAAATTACATTGTAATAGAAGGAATGATGGCTGGGGATCAGCAAGTGTGAGGGAGTCCTGGGCTCAGGTTTGCAGCTTACTAAGGGAGTCCTGGGCTCAGCTTTGCAGCTTACTAGCTCACTAACTTTGGACAAATCATCTGGATCCCTTGTGAATGGCAAGAGAGGAAGTAGAGACTGCTGTACCAGCTTTAAATACTGTGGGCCATTAGATGAGATTTACATCTTACTGAAATATCACTTAGAATTCTAAGGCAGCTGTAATCCCAGCTACTCAGGAGGCTGAGGCAGGAGAATCGCTTGAATGATTCCAAGTGATATCACTTAGAATTCTTCTCAAGAGTATGTAGAATATTGTTTGTGAAAGAGGTATCAAGACTGACTCTAACTACTGTTGTTGTTGTTGTTTTCCTCCTCTTCTTTCTGTCTATAAGAAAAATTGACTTCCCTGGCTTGTGTAACTTGCATGTTTGGATACATTATTTTGTCACTCTTGAATGCCCACAGGACATGTGGCAAACTTTTTGATGAGATCAGTAGGACAAGTCAGACCTCAGAGCAAAACTTTCTGCTCAGCAGTTGTTCCTGTTCTCATACACTTTGCTGTGGGGTTGATTTTCTACCTCTGACAAAACCAGTGCAGTGCCAGGAGGTCTCCAGCCTGCTGGTCTGGTCATGGTCAGCTACCCTGCCCTGACTGAGATGGCCATAGTCTAAGATCAGCCAGGGACCCCTCCTCCCCCATGGAATTCTCTCCCAGCTTCTTATTCCTAGCCCCCCTTCATTGCTCTCACCATGTGATCTGACTTTCTCACAGAATTTTGTGGGAAAATAGAGGCTATGTTTGCCCTCCATGTGGTTAAAAGTGAATTTCCGTGCTGGAAACATTGCTTCACTAAAATAAGGTCCTAGATTTTACAGAAAAAAAGAAAGTTTGGAAGTTTCTCCAAGGTGCTGTGAAGCATTACTCAACTGCCACTCTGGTCACTAAAAATAAAAATAGCATACTCTTAACAGGCAAGTCTTTTTGGAGAAAACTGCTGTGTAATTCTAAATGAAAAAAAACATGAGTATTTTTGTCCAATGTCTTAGTATATTTAAACTAAAGGAAATATCTGCCAAATAAAAAAAAACTTATAATAATTGATGAAATGATTATGACCTAGTAAGTAGTTGTTGGAAATCATTTTTTAAACCACAAAAATACCATAAGTAAGTACAGTGAGTACACAGTGTATGCCCAAATATTTCATGAACAAAAAAAGTTATTACTTAGACAGTCTTTGGTTGAAACTGGGAGATGAGGGAAATGTCCTCTTCATTCTTACACAGTATGGGCTCATTCAAAATATTTTTTAAAAAATCAGTTGAATTTAAGAAAACTGTGAAATTTTACAGCAAGATTTGGAACAATTGAACATCTAGAATAGGCTCCCTAAGTCCCTTAAATTGGAAAATATAAAATGTCCTCTAGATGGAGCAGCAGGCTTTTTCTTTGTTAAGACAAAGAATTCTTATTTTTGTGAAAGGAACTTCAGAACTTCATTTTAAACAGAAAATAATTTAAAGAAGCTTATTCTTAAGAATAAGGTTAGCGGGCCAGGCGTGGTGGCTCACGCCTGTAATCCCAGCACTTTGGGAGGCCAAGGAGGGCAGATCATGAGGACAGGAGTTTGAGACCAGCCTGGTTAACATGGTGAAACCCCATCTCTACTAAAAATACAAAAATTAGCTGAGCATGGTGGTACACACCTGTAGTCTCAGCTACTTGGGAGGCTGGGGCAGGAGAATTGCTTGAACCTCGGAAGCAGAGGTTGCAGTGAATCAAGTCATGCCACTGCACTCCAGCCTGGGTGACAGAGTGAGACATCATCTCAAAAAAAAAAAAAAAAAGAATAAGGTTAGCTTATATTATTGGGAATATCTGCTCTTCGATGAAGGAAATGTTATGTTTCAGACAAAGTAACTTATCCTCATATATGCTGGAGTAAAATGCATTTGATTTAAAAATTCTTCAAGTAAGACCCACTGAGTTCTGGAGGCTTGCTGTACATGTGCAAGAGCCATGTTCTCTAAAGGTGTGAGTATAACTGAGAGGGAGGAATAATGAGGACTGAGAATGACAAGCGTTAGGGAAATCCTTTTGCTTAGACAGAAGCATTTTCCAAAGATAGTTTCAGTGTTTGCCTAAATTGTATTTGTGAACGTGAAATATAGAAAGCTTGAAGTCATCTGACACATCCTCCTCATTTTACAAAAGAAGATGCCAAGACGCAGAGAGGTAGCTATCATTCTCTTGCATCAGTGGAGTAAGTGACGGCACAGAACAAAATTGGATAAGCAGTGTAGTGGACCTTTGTTGTTTTAGCTGCCTATTACTAACAACACTGATTTTCTTTTGGGACTTATACTCCTCCTCCAACTGTATGGAATCTTGGAAAGCTAATAAAGGAAGCCTAGGGGTCCCTAGAAACTCCTGTATAGTCAAAGGTTAGGCATGTGACCCAGTCAGGAACTCAAGGGACTTCAAATCTTCAGCAGAGTTTTTATAAGGAAATAAGAAACAGTTGTATTTCATTTATTTTAGATGATAGCCTACTATTCATTTTAGTAAATATGATTCTTCAACTTTCCTACTAGTTCTGTGGGTCTCCAATAACCCAATAATTCCCCATTTTTCTTAACTCTTGGGCAGAGTTAGTTTCTTCTGATACTTGCAACCAAGGAACCTTGAGTAACTCCCTAGCCCATCAAAGAAGCAAGACCTTCTAATTACAAATGTAAATCACCCAACAGAATCACCACAAGTCACCAGGAGTAATTTAAGACTTATTCATATAGGGAAAATAAAAACACTCCTTCTAATTCCCCAACCAAAATCATAATCAGAATATTATGTTCTAGATCTTTTGAGTCATGATAAATTTTCAATTATAGTAAGAATAATCTGATAATACTACTGTAATAAAAATTTGTTGACTAAATGAGAAAAAGTTTTCCGTTATATAACATTATACTAGAGAGCGCTCTAAAATAATATTTTAATGTAGCACTTACATGTATTTTTTCTGATTATAAAAGTAATGCCAATTTATTTTGCCCAGGTTTATCTTAAATATTAAAAATTTTAAAAACATAAACTTTTGCTTGTTTTCCTATTAGAAATGAGAAAAAGAGCAAAACTATACAAGCAACAAGCAATATGATATTTGAGTCAGACTAAAATAACAGTGAAATAATCAGGTCTTTACAATTTTTTCCTTTTCAGATTCCTTCTCAAAAAGCATTTGACTTAACCCTCTTATTTAGAAAAAGTGTTGCAAAAACCTCATTTTTCAAAAATGTAATTCCTTTTAATGTACCCAGCAGGTGGACCCTGCCTCCCTCTCTCCCTTTTTAATATCTCAGAATACAATTTTTAAAAGGGAGCTTGATGTTTATAAGTTTCTTTAGGCTATTGTAACTAATATTTGGAATGATTCAACATTATATGACTTATAAACTGACAAATCTCATATATCAACAATGAAATCTACCAGAAACAGGCCACTCTTATCTTAATGGCATTTTACCACAGAATTTGCAGTTTGGCTCAGCTTTGCAAGGCAGGGAAAAGAATGCTAAACAGCCTGAGAGCATGCACATTGGCGTTCAATGGTGAGCCAGCAGAGGGCTTTTCTGTACTTGCACCAAGCAACTTTTTAATGGCAGATTCCTAGCACAGTTGAAGAACGACTACTTTATGAAATATAAGGTCATGTTAAAGGGAAATCAATTTCCTGTACACAAGTTACATAAAAATAAAATAGGCTGGTTAGTAGAATGAAGACAGACAAGGACTTAAAATAAAATAGATGGGTTGTTTAGTAGAATGAAGCTTATATGATTTAATTCAACCTAATATTTGACTTATCTTTTTGAAGATCACTATGTGTATTACTTAGGTAGAAGTGCAGGTAAAAACCTAGCAGTTTGTGGGACCCACTCAAATTAGATTTTGATATAGACAGTGCCCCATCATGGCTCTTTAACTGGGTCACAGTGATGTGCTGTAGCTAGCCCCTGGTGGCTTCTGAACTCTGATTATTACATTTGCAGAAATTTTGTGAGCCAGATGAAATCACATTAGTAGCTCAGATTTGGCGATAGTGGGAGTATTTATACAATGGACATCTGCAAACACTACAAATTTGTTAAACGGTTACCAGACTATCAGTGCACATAACAGAACAGGGAATTTTCTTGAGAACTGTGTCACCTAAAATCATGAATACATTCTCCTGCCTGTTCATATCTGCCTTGTCCATCCCAGCTGGTATGCAAAAAATCATCTTTGAAAGTTTAATTTCATCTTTCAAATATTGGGAGTTCAATCTGGCTCTTTCTCTAAGTGAGTGGGCTCTGGAGGTAGATTCTGGAGCCACTGGTGTTTGGTGTGCAGGTGGATGAGATGGGGAGTATCCTGGTGTATCTGTGAGCCTTGGTGTATCCATGAATCGTGAGCTACAGTCCCCCTCCTTTGTTCCATTGCTTAATTTAAACCCTCTGTTTAAAATGTAGTCAATGCAATTTTTCCCAGGGATGGTTATCCTATCTATAGCCTTTCAGCTATGTATCTTACATGACATCCATCATTGTTGATGTAATAATATTGTTATTTATAAATGTAGATGGGGTCTCAGATTTATTAATACTACACTAAGATGAACAATGAACAATTAGGTTTTTATTTTTATTTTTCCGTAGCTGATCTTATGACTTGACTGTCATTCACTCTCTATTTGGATGACTTAGGTAGATGTCTTTCAGAATTCCAGACCCTTGCCTGCTGACCCCTAGGTGTGGGAAGTGGAGGGGGTTTCACTTGTCTTTGTCTATCTTAGCAAGACTGGTTCTTATATCTGGACATCATTTTTCGGAGGAGTGTGGTTCTCTGTTGCTGGTGCCTGCTCTGGGCTTCTACGTATATATAGATATGTAGAAAAAGAGCCATGATAGGGCATTGTCTGTATATATTTGTATAGGACTTCTGCTACACAAATGGTCTTCTCCCTAGGGCTCTGCTGATGTCTGCGGCTGCTGATGGGAGCTGCTGTAACTCTTGCTTTGTTCCAGCTATTTTCTCTGAGGATTTGGGTCTCTATATCAGCTCTTACTGGCTTTGTAAGAAGTCTAACTGGACTTCCTCTTCTAGGCCAGGACCCTCCAAATTTAACTGAAAGACTGGTTAAGGCCATGAAGGGAAGCAGGTGGTCAGAAATGCCTCATTATGCCTGCCTCCCTTTCAGAACTCGGGAAAAGCCGACTAGTATTTAACATTAATGTACACCTTAAGTCTGATAAGAAACATTTACAATTTATTTTCTCTGAAGCCCGTTACCTAGAGGCTTCACTGGCAGGATAACCTTTGGTGTCCACAAGCTCTTATGTAACCCAGACATTCCTTTCTATTGATAATAACTCTGCCAATCAGAAAATTTTAAAATCTACCTATAACCTGGAAGCCCCTCACTTTGAGTTGTCCCACCTTTCTGGACTGCACCAGTGTATATCTTAAATGTATTTGATTGATGGCTCATGTCTCCTAAAAATGAATAAAACAAAGCTTTGTCTCAACCACCTTGAACACATGTTCTCAAGGTCTCCTGAGGGCTGTGTCATGGCCATAGCCACTCATATTTGGCTTAGAATAAATCTTTGTGTTTTTTTTTTTTTTGTTGTTTTTTTTTTTGTTTGTTTTTTGAGACAGAGTCTCTGTAGCCCAGGCTGGAGTGCAGGGCCTGATCTTGGCTCACTATAATCTCTGCCTCTCAGGTTCAAGTGATTCTCCTGTCTCAGGTCCCAAGTAGGTGGGACTACAGGCATCTGCCATCATGCCCGGCTAATTTTTGCATTTTTAGTAGAGACAGAGTTTTACCCTGTTGGCGGGGCTGGTCTTGAACTCCTGACCTCAAGTAATCCACCTGCCTCAGCCTCCCAAAGTGCTGGGATTACAGGCATGTACCACCACCACCAGCCAGAATAAATCTTTTAAAATATTTTACAGAGTTTGATGATTTTTGTCAATGCCACTGAAGTCTGTGAATCCCTGGCCATGCTGTTTAGCTTGCAGACTTAATGCTACTGAGGTGATTCTTTCTTAATTCAGAGGCCTTCTTAAAAGTCTGAAGCACAGAGGCAGGAAAGCCGACCCCACAAAAGGCATTCCAATGGCAGAAACAAAGTATGAATAAGCAAAGAGATGAGTCTAGTTGAGCTCTCTAGGGCAGCCATCAGAGGCATGTGGTGGCATCTTTCTCCTTCCCACAGTCCCTCTGGATGTGAGCGATGGGGTTGAATTCATTCCTCCTCTTTCCTCATTGGGGACTCTATCATAATGAAACTCTAAGATCCAGTCCCTCAATCTTTCCTCTTAATATGTACAAAGGGGACATAAGTTGTATACAAATTTGTTTCTTTCTTTGGCTTTCAACCTTATTATTTTTTGTCAGATAAAATACTCCATTTTGTATGTTTAAAGCTGAATATTATATTTTTATTTCTTCCTCTTTGTTTCTGGCTGAAATAATCTAAATCCCCAAGGCAGATGTATGAAAACAGGCCACACGAAATTGCAAAAGAGAAGGACACATTGATACACTTAAAATATTCTCCCTGTTACATACACTTAACTTCTCCCAACCATTGGAGTAGAAGCTTTTTGAGAGAAGGCTCTTCTGCTGTTGAAGAACTATTCTCTTTTGAATATCCTCTTTTATCCGTGCCGTCAATATCTGCCTATCTGTGGTAGGCTTCCTATTAGTGTAAAAATAATTACCTGTATCAAATGGGAGAAAAATTTTGCAATATGTCCATCTGACAAAGGGCTAATATCCAGAATCTACAAAGAACTTAGACAAATTTACAAGAAAAAAAAAAAAAACAACTTCATACAAAAGTGGACCAAGGATATGAACAGACACTTTTCAAAAGAAGATATTCATGCAGCCAAGAAACAGATGAAAAAAAGCTCATAATCACTGGTCATTAAAGAAATGCAAATCAAAACCACAATGAGATACTACCTCATACCAGTTAGAATGGCGATCATTAAAAAGTCAGGAAACAACAGATGCTGGAGAGGATATGGAGAAATAGGAATGCTTTTACACTGTTGGTGGGAGTGTAAATTAGTTCAACCATTGTGGAAGACAGTGTGGTGATTCCTCAGGGATCTAGAACCAGAAATACCATTTGACCCAGCAATCCCATTACTGAGTATATACCCAAAGGATTATAAATCATTCTACTATAAAGACACATGCACACATATGTTTACTACAGCACTATTCACAATAAGAAAGACTTGAAACCAACCCAAATGCCCATCAA